>UELX01000251.1:0-96871 GCA_900480035.1 Eupelmus urozonus | reverse complement strand
ACTTATGACATACACATTAAAATATGTGACAAACAACTACGCTATAGAATTGAAAAAACTGACCCAGGAGAGTTTCAAATGCATGCCCCACCAGTATACATGATACTGTGTCACACATGCAATAAACAAATAAAACATAGAAACTTTGATGCTCATGATAAAAGATGTCGACAAGAAAAAGAAGAAAAAGAAAAAAATATACTAAAACAACTTCCAAATACCACAAACACTATCTATGAAAATAGAAAAATAATTCACCGTAATCCTCTGAAAACACCTCCCCCTTATTCTAAGAAAGACACCTTAATCCCCTGCAAACACCTCCCCCTTATTCTAAGAAAAATAGCTTAATCCCCCCCCCTGTACTATCTAAGAATGTAAGTAATTCCAAGAAAGACTTATTCAAGAAGTCATGACCCATAGAAGAATGCTTACCCCCACCACACACACCCCCCCACCATGAATACCCCAATTTAGTATACAAACCGCTCATGTATATAAGTCCGAAGTCATAACAACATACCATCAGTTCTGCTCGAGCTTTCTAAAGTACAGTACAGTTGCAAGCAGCAGCTCACAACATAACATTACACTGATTTAACCCCAATCAACCACACATACACACAAACACAAGTAATTAAAAATTGTTAATTAATTATCAACATTTAACATATACATATTTGCTCAGGTAGTACACCAAAGAAGAAAGACAACGCAACTGAAAAATGGCCATAATAGCAATCAGCAGGATCGCAGGAGTAGCCAACACCGTAGCTGTAAGTTACACTCCAAACACGCCAGTAGAAAATATTGTGAAAATATTAGGAAGATATGGACAGATACTATCTATGCAGGTTAGCTTAAATTATCAAAATATGCCAGTAGGCAATTTGATTTACAGCTACGCCGTAAAAGAAAACGTAGACAAACTAATGGAAGAATTCGAGAAACATCAGGAGAGAGTAAAAACTGACAAGGAAAATAAAAATGAAGAGAAAGAGAAAGAAAATGAACAAGAATTAGAGCAGACAGAAAAGGAAATGAAAGAAGCAGAAAAAAAAGAGGAAGAAGGAAGAAAGGTGATGGTAAAGGATGAGGCAGATAGAAAGGTATACATAACGTTACCGCTAAAGCTTTCAATGGAAGCCCTTTTCAAAATCTACAGAGCATATGGACGAATAGAGTACATATCTCTATACGAACATAATGGACCGAAGGCGGCCATTTGCTATTACGAACCAAGAGCAGCCAAAGAGGCAATAAAGCATACCTGCAAGGATTATCACCCGACGTTCAGGGGGAACCAAATCCTCAGGGATTTTAAAGGACCCCTAAAGAGGCAATGCAACGTATGTGAAGCAATTGTAAGCAGTGCGATGCTAAAGGCACACAAAATAGTATGTGACCTGGAAAATGCGCTTACTGCAAATACAACCAAAAATAAAGACCAAAAGCAATTACAAACTACATCAGTACAAGAAAGGCTGAGAAAGCCACCGACTAAAGAACAAGGAAAAGCGAGATCTACAGAAAACAAAGTTAAGCAAGAATGGGATGATTTTGAACAGCCATCAGGAAGCGAAAAACAAATCGCACGTTCAACAACGGAGGGAGGCCAATCCCAGTGATTACGCTGGACCAATCCTTCATCGTAACAGAATACGCAGCCACTAGCGAGAATTTAGAGCTGGTAAAATTATTACTGACTAGTGGTACAGAGGTCAATTATGAAAACATAGATGGCTCCACTCCTCTGCATTGTTTGGCTTGGGCAAAGGATTTACTTGTCATCCAGACAATTGTCCATCATAACGTCAACAATAATCAAGGGAGGATGAAGAATATACGGTCCTTCACTTGGTTGCTTTCGAGGGTAATTTGGAACTGACCAGCGTGCTGGTCTACAACGGCGCGAATCTAAATGCCAGAACTTCTGAGGAACAGGAAACCCGTTGCATCTAATTTCCCGCTGCGATGACGACGGCTAAAGAAATTCAATTGCTTAAAGAACGAGAGGTCGATTTTGGCGTAAAAGACATTGATTGATGTACGATACAGAATTATGCAATGGAAAATCCTCAAATTGATAATATCGAGTTTCTTCTGCATAGTGGCTTTGATGCTTATTCAAAGTCGAACATAGATATGATTGTGATGCATGATGTCTTAAAGGCAGACACAACGTTGATTGTTCAGTCTTTACTGAATAGAGGATGAGCCTTTTCAAGATCGCCATCACAATGTTTATTAAGAATTTATTGAACAGCCACAAAAGTTATGAGTAACTGCAAACGGATAAAATGGGCAGAACATGCTAGATGAAGCATGTTTGTCTCAGTTTGAAAGAGCAGGAGACAACAAGCTCAACAGGATCACCTCGCTCAATAGTTTGTATATGTATTGTTAACATGATTTTTCATGATGTGTATGAGAGACACCACCTAGCGGTTGAAATTCGAACTAGGCGGTGCGAAATTTAAATTCGCACCAGTTACGTGTATATTATGTATGTATAGATATAACTTCGCTATGTGCAGCGCAGTGTACGAAACATCAGAATTGCCCAATAAGGTTACAGGCTCAAAATGTTCTAAATATTTTGACCAGATATTTTGTCCAGATAGTATACATAACAATATAGTGAAATATTCTTATATATCCCTTTAAGTAAAATTTTGAGAATAAAGTACTCTAGAATTTATGTTGTGCTAAATCGTCAATAATAAAATTAGATTCCTCCATCTAAAGTAGTGTTTCGATCGAGCCTGTATCAATTTTAAGGAGAGGATTTAGTGTAATTTTTGAGAAAAAGAGTTTATAGAATATAATTTTATAGAAAAGTATTTCCTTTTTTGCGCTTAACTGTCAATTCTAAAGAATTAATCAGAATTTATTAGTTATTTATGATTAGTTACTTTTCAAAGAACAATTTTATTAGTGACATAAAAGATATAAACTAATAATAATTGAGCTAATTTGAAATAAATAATTTTTATGTACTTCTTAATCGTTGATTTGAACTAAAATTATTAAAGCCAAAGATATCACGATTTCACATTCTTCGTAACCCTCCTAATTATCGAAAATACAAAAACCCATTTTTCGCATTTAATCATCAATTCTCGAAAAATTTTTCATCAAGTTATTACTTCAGAGCATCGCTACCAAACCCTCATAAACAAAACGATTAAAAATGACGCCCAATCAGCGCGATCGCTCACGAAAAGAGCATATGCACCGCCGCGCATAACCCCCGTAATTAATTCAAAAGAAATGAATATTAGCGGGGCAGCGCGCGCACTGAAAAATTAATTGCGCGGCGAGCGTCACGTGCGCGATCGGCGCTCACACACGCGTGATGCCGTAAAGCTGCGGGAGAGCCGAGCGACACGTGCAAATGGAGGCGCGTCGTGCTTTTAACGCGAGAGCTGCGCGTGCGCTCGGTCATTCGAAGAGAGCTTGAGCCCTCGTACCTACCATAAATGCGTGCGGGCTGGCCCTCGTTCGAATTTACGCCGCGAACATGCGCTGCTACGGGAGTCAGGAGAGCGTTGAGAAGCGTCGATTCGCCGAGTGACCTCGGCTTGAAGAGGATGACCGGCTCGGGGTGGATTTTCACGCGTGATGTTTGGTTGATTGATGGTTTTTGGTTGGATTTTGTGGGTGAAGTTTTTTTATAAAGGCAATGGTTAGCGGTTGTTATTTTTAACGACTAGTGAAATCATGCGTTTCTTTACTTTAGTTAGATTTACCAGTTTATTCGTTAATTACACTTTTCGCTAAAAATGAAGAAAGAATTTATGTCTAACAGAAGAGTATTTTGAAGATTTTTTTTAAACATATTAATTTTAGTAATAGGTTACATACAGATTATTGTCAGCGTGACAGTATATTCACCCATGCCAGTGAGTAGAAAATTTAATAAGCTCCATTTAGAGCTATGAATTTAGTGTTGTAATATTCAGTTAGGTCATAGCTAGGACCATTTTATGGTTTAAATACGTTACAGTATACTTTAGCTCAACCGGTAAAATTTCTATTTAGGTTTTCCAATAGAATTATAAATTAGAAGACGGGTCGTAACAACCCAAAACACTATCTCGCACGCACTTTCCATTCCCCCCGTTCAATCACTAAAGCAATCCCATCACTTTATTCAAAACCTCGAAATATTTTCCCGATCCATCCTAGAAAAAAAAAATTTCCTCCACCCAACCCAGCGCAAAGCTTTCAGCGTAAAAATCCACTCCTCTCCCATATACACGCCGCGCGCGCAGACACCGCTGTAATCCGCGTGACGCTCTCGCCTACACACACACTCACACACATCGAAATCCGAAAGCGGAAAAGCGCAGCAAGAAAAAAGAGCGCTGCAGCAGCGGCCGCGCGTCGATATTTTTCACGGCGCCCGCTGGCGCAGCCCCCACTTTTTAATCCGCGAGCAGGATTGGTTTATAGGGCGTTTGAAAAATTGCGTAGCGATTTCATTAAATTCGCCACGGCTCTCATTCCCCCTCCTGCTCGTTCTTTCGCCTCGGTAAATCGCAGAGAGCGCCGGTGCAGCGCGCGCGCGCGCGAGGGTATATGTGTGTACGGTAGAGAGCGACGTATAAATCCCACGATCGTGAAATTTACTGCCGCGAATCAGGTTTTCTATTGTGCGGAGCGGCGAACTTATCGCACGGGCCCGTATATAGAGCTGTAGCCGCGTCAAGCGGCCGCAAGCGCGCGCATGTCGATCGCGTAGATCGCGTGTAAAAATGGAGTTTTGCCGCGGGTTTATGCGAGCCCGCGCCAGCGCGAGCGTCGTTCACGATTTTTGCTGGATTAGTCGTATAAAAAGATTGACTGCGCTTTTTTGCGGTTTATGGGTTAGTGTAATGTTTAAAATATTATAGTTATGAGCTCGCTGTCGAGCGCGATTGGAAGTAAATGTGGGAGCAAATACTAGGGTTATATTAGAAATAATACGTCTTTTTGTTGTAGATAATTTTTGTGTGATATGAATGAATTTTCACAATCGTGTTATTAAAAATTATATTCTTAAACAGTTCGAAATTGTGTTGCGCATAAATTGATGCAAGACACATAAATTGTAACACAAATTGTTCGTGTAATTAAAACACGGCTTTGCCTTTAATTTACAATTACTATTTGTGTAAAATTTTTGCAATCGAGTTTAATTACACAACAAATTGAAATACACAATTTTTCTGTATCTAATTTTTCTCATTTCAATCTAAACATTTATTGTGTGACTAAATTTAAATCGATTTCGAAAGTACGCAGTTGAATTAATTTCATAAACATTAACAGTGTACCTATAGATACTCAGTATTTAAAAAGTTACCTCATCAAACATTAATCAGCCACCTCAAACACACTTCCGAAGCCGCATCACTCCCGCACCAAAAGAACAATTACTCACCAAAGAAACAAAACAATAAACCCCCCACCCCCCTACAAAAATAAGCTCAACCCTACCCATCGTAAATACAAACCCCGCTCCCATCTCCCGGTCCTTTCATTACCCCAACACACAGGCCACAGTCGCATCCTCCGCTTATAAACATAATCGCAATCCCGCGCGTAACGTCAAATAGACAGAGCGCCGGCACATAAGATCGGCTCGCCGTGCATAAATTATACAACCCTAGCAACCATCTCCCGGCAGCCGCAGCGAGCTAGTAACGAGAGACTCTCCCAACAGCCAGCAGCATCACTGCACTGCAGCATTTTACAGGCGCACGCGTTTGGAATGCTCCGACGCTTGCTATCCTTTTACAACCCCCGTCGCCTACGAGTGTGTGTATACACGGTTTAATTCTCCACGGGGGGGTAGATCTTACCCCGCGCGCGCGCGCGCTCGCGTTCGTAAATCAGGGATTATAGGAGCGCGCCGTAAACAGTTTAATCTCGTTGCGGGAGCGGGCGATCAGTCAAAACAAGAGATTCTTCACGCGAGCCCGAGATTTATCGGCACGAGGGCTATTATCGTTTTACTAGTATGCGTCAGCTCTCCTGGCTTTTTTCGGCGTGACGACAGACTCGCGCTCGGGCACTGGAATTATATCGATCTCGCGCATCGTCGGGGGATACGCATAGTCTTATGGCTTCTCTAATGAGCGTTTTAGTATGTTGACGGGGGCCGTTTAACATTCCCCAGAGCTGGCTGCTTGAGCACACAAACTATTAGCTTGATGGAGTGCCCTTTGACGGGGGGCCGATTAATAACCGCGGATGAAAAAAAAAGCCAGAGCTAGGCTGGATATAATCGCTTTTGTATTTTTACGCTGGGACCCCTGCAGTGAAACGTTGTCTTGCCGGTGTGTGTTTTATTTACAGCTCTTACCGCTAATTGCGCGGGTAATACACTGTATTTTCAATACTCGCGCGCGGCGGAGCTTGTAATATTGATAAATACAGCCGAGGCGCGTTTAATAACTCCGTGGCAAAAATTTCTTTGGCAAAATTCCTGGATATATATCGCCAGAAGCCAGCCGCGGGAAATAAACACAGCAATAACGTAAATTAGCCGGTGCGCGCGCGCGCGCGGCTTCCGCGCATTAAAGCCCCCGCGGCTTTTCTCCCGTATTCTTTGGTCAAACTTGAAGCGTTCCGCTCGTGGTGTCCGGAAGCGGAGGAAAAAGGAGAAGCTAATACCGTGGCGCAAAAGTTGCGCGGAGCTCATTACGTACGCGCGGCCCCGGAAAATTTATGTGCCCGCCGCGAGGTAGGAGCGATATAAATTTTCGCGCTGCCACCTTGGTGTTATGGGTGAGGAATATCGAGTCGAGGCTTGATATTGACACGCGCAGCGCCATTTTGGACGATCGTCGAGGAGGGTATAGCCGCCGATGTAATGAGCGCGTAAATGGCTGGGGGCTGTGGATGCGGGGAGGTTCTTTTGCGAGGAGGTATGTATAGGAGGAAAGTCGGGAAAGTTGGGTGTGTATATGGGGCGTTCTGTGTTGAGGTGTTGGTGGAGGTTCGTGGGAGATGAAGGAGATGTTTGGGTGGAATTTTGATGGGGTTTTGAGTAGGTGCTGGGTAGGACCTGATTAATTGTCGAAACTTAAGTAGTTATTAAGAAAGTTAGTTAGGTCCTAGTTAGGACCTAAATAATTGTCAGAAGTGAAGTTATAATTAGTTAAAATATACTTAGGTTCTAATAAGTAAGACTTATTTGATAGTTCGCAGCTTGACGATTAAAAGAATGATAGTAAAATTAATTGTTCAATATCGATTGTTTAATGATATTTATTTTATGAACATTTGTTAGATTTAAGATATTTGCTAAAGAAAATGCAAATCTTATTTTTTAATATAAAGATACTAATAATGTCGGTGCAAGAGTACTCTGAGAGAATTTTTCGTAAAAATTACAGGAAATATGGTAAAACTGAGACGGGTTGCAGCACCCCAAAAAATTGTAGAATTTAATATGTAATCCTTATAATTTTTACCGTTACGCGCAACAATTTTTACAGTGATTTCTATAATTTTTTGGGATGCTGCAACCCGTCCCAGGTTTACCGTGATATTTTTTGCAATTTTTATGGAAAAATTTTCTCCGTGTATAAATTTAAAGTAAAGACCAACGCATTTCTCCATTACTCTACTAATTTTAGTGCGCAATGTATGTATTATTTCATCTAAATTCAAGCATAGTCGGCTTATTTCTCTCTTATCATTATCAAAACACTTGCAAAAATCTCTCCACAACACCTCCACAGAACAATCCCCACATCCACGTAATCGCACCTATATACTCCAACTCCTATATACGCTCGGCTAGAGCGGCCGCAGGTGACGCTGCCTCGGCGTCTCGCTGAACTTTTTTTAAAATTGTCAATTCAGCCCGCGGCCTCCTTAACGTCCTCATTAAGGGCGGAGTGTATGAAATTACCGTGGAAGTGAATCATGCGTCTCTCCCTCTCTCGAAATGGCCGCCGGCTGTATTTGAGGAAGCCGCCTCTGGCTTTAATGTTCCTCAACTTTTTCTTCCCCCCTCAAGTCTCGCCCCTGCATTACCGCCCCCTTCGCGCGTACTTTTTTTTTATGTACAAGCGCAGCGCGTAAAAAGAGCTTGCTTTTAGGCTTTGTCGAGTCTACTTTTTTTTCACTCGGGATATTTAATTAGCCAGGCTAGTTGTAATTACATGCACGCAGCGATGAGGATTCCGTGAAATTTATACTTGAATTTTTAAATTCCGTTAAAAAGGCTTTCGAGTTCCAGCAATGAAATTTTCCATAAGTACATCCTTGACGAGACGCTGCACATTTCCCACGAAGACTCGCGCTTTTCGGAAGCGCTAAAGCGCTCGTAAAAGCTCCGCGCCATCCTCTCCTCGTTCTTATTTACAGCCCCGAAAAAAAAGCCACCTCCATCCATCCTCCCTCCTAAATCTCCCTCAATACACCCCCGCACGTGTCACCCTCCCGCTCTTACGTTAGAAAAGTCCCTCTCTTCATATCAGGTATATCCACCTACACAACAAGCCATCCTCAGCACACGCACGTGTGTCGAGCTTGCGATATTATTGGCTCGCTGCCGAATCGGCGCCGCATGTCACACGGCAGCGCCAGCTTGCCGCAAACTGTCCTCGTAACGGCTGGACGGAATCGCGGAATATGTATACATATATGCGCGCGGGGTGATATTGGCCGAAAGTTTAGCTGGTCGCTTCAGTTTTTTTTTTTTGCTTCGCTTTTGGAAAGTTTTCGGCGAGCGACAGATTTTTTTTATCGGTCCTCGGGTGGGTCTTTAGATTTTATTGGCATGGGATCGGTGCGGCTGGCTTATGAATAATGCGGCTGAGAGGTTAGATTTTTGTGGAGGAGTTCGGGATTGTATGGAGGCGATCGTTGCTATCGATTGTTTTGGGTTGTTATTAGGATGGGCTGGTTGGTTTATTGGGCCGTTTGAGAAAGTTTGCGCGTGGCGTTTGTGATGAGTGTTTAGCTGGGGAATGCGGGCTCCTGCCTTCTGCTGCAGATCGGCCAGAGTCGAGGTAAATAATGGGATTTATATGCTAGACCTTTTTTTATGGGCTGATTTAGCCACGGAGCAGGTAAAGAATGTTGAATTTTTAAGAAAAAAGCTCGAACGTTCTATTGCGAGGTAAAAGCACAACTACACTCTTACAACCGTAATTCCAGCGCGGCCCGAAACTTTAATATAAACTTCGCGCAAAAGTTCGCAATACCGACACCCGCAGCAGCAAAACGAGAAAAACCCTCGCAAGCCCGCGCGTCAAAAATCGAAAAAAGCTCGTGGCTACATCCTCGCAAATGACGCGCATCGAGAGACACGCGAACACAGAAGCTTTAGATATGGAAAAGCGAAGGGAAGCTACGTGAGCTTTCGACTGCGCCGCCAACTGAATATAATCCCGGAGAGCCGGCGGTACATCTACATATACGGGGAAAGGCTAGACGGTCCGGCGAGGCGCGGAGGGAGAGAGAGAAAGCACAGCTTGCGGGTATAATATGGCGAAAGCTGCAGACCCCACGTGAATGTTAACGCGCGGCATTAGCCCCCTCCGGGCGGGCTGTATTGGCCGCAGCCGCAATAATTCTGATAACGCAGCATGTTGTCATGTCGACCGGCATACGAAATGTCCCTGGCTTGCGGGAGAAGTGCGCGTTGTGGGAGAGGCAAGATGGAGGAATTCTGCGAGCGATGGTTTTAAGTGAAACGTGCGGATTATGGGTGGTGTTTTTTGAGTTTTTGGCGCTTTGTCGCGATTGTTATCTGATGGGTTACATGGCGGTTAGAGTAGGGAATTTTTTGTTTTGTTTTTGAAGTGGGAATATTAATATTATATTCCTTAAAATTTTTCATATTTATAAAACAATGATAAATTAACGTAGAAAAAAAGTATTAATACAGTTTGTCAATAACAATAATCCTTAAAAAAACTCCATATACCCAGCTCTAGAAAAACTCTTACAAAATTCAGCGAACAATTTCCATACACACCATCACACTTTTCCGCCTCTCTCGCATCTCCCATCCTCTTTCTCATCCACTTCCATCCCTTTATTACACCTCGGGCCCGACCACCTCCCGGCTTATCCCCTTGAAAAGCGCGCGTTTCTCCGCTGTATACAGCAGCGCGTAAACGTAATACATACGGCGAAACCCACGCCCCTTTCCACGGCTCCTCTACCATCAGCCTCACCTCTCGGTACATATACGTGCACGCATATGTATAAGCGCGTGTACACGTATACGCATCGCCACCCCGGAGTGCGTATATATATAATTCTCTGAAAAATTGCGCGAGCGTCTTTTTTTCTCGCGTATATACACGCAGCTGCGCGAGGTGAGCTTGATGTATTGCCGGAGCAACGCAAGCGCGTTTTTTGAGAGAGGTGAGTGTTTTTTTGTTTTTGGTTTGGAGGAAGGTTGGTGAGGTTTTTTTTTGTTTTGTTTGGTGGTTCGACATAGTGGAAGGTTTGTCGCTGCTGACGGGTTTGGGTTTGAGGGTAAGAGAAAAGAAAGGTGGATTTGTGGTTTGCGAAAGTTTTCTTGGAAATTTATGCTATCGTCTATACATAGTTGAATATCTGTTCAAATTTAAGCACTTGTCTTATATGTTTAAATTTGATCAAATAAAAATCAAGTAAATATATTGTGTGTAATGTTGTTTTCCTCAGCTAAACTTATTATTATCTACATTGAATTTGGCACAAAAACTACACAACTTGTCTGTTTTTTCAAAAAAAACTTCCACATAACACAAAATATCCTACTGTAGGTAGTACAAACATTCTAACGCTATAAAAAATAATTCCCTCCTTCACAAAGCACACCATACTCCACACCCCTTAAAAAAATCTCTAAATCTCATTACCCCAATCCAGCCATCGCGCAACATCTCCGCTAATTACCCACCTCTCTCCCACACCCCTCTCCACCTCACCTCATCCTTTCATCGAGCTGCTCCCGTGTCTACCTCTGTCATTAGATCCCCTCGGAAAAATCCCACAAACGCACGCCCATACAGCCTCCACCGCACGCGACTGCCAATTACCTAGACGCGGCCTATAGTACAATCATCGGCGCGCACGTAGAGATAGACTCGGATATGATGGCACACACAGCTGATGCAGCTCCGGGAGCTTGCGCGCACCGTAGTAGGTGGGCCCGCGCGTGTCTAAGTCGTCTGGAGTGGAGGAGGTGTGTGGATTGGACGTAGGCGTGAGGGGGGATTGTCTGGGAGTCCTTCTTTTGCGGACGGGGATTTGTAGGTGGCGCGGAGAGCTGGTTTAATAGCCGCGAGATGGGATTGAGGAATGTTGATTAGATGCTTGATGGGGAGAGTGGGAGGCGAAGACAGTTGGGTTTGGTTTTGTTTAAAAATCGATTGGATTGTTGGGTTTTTTGGCTTTTTTAATTTTGTTTTTGATAGTTTGTTTGATGTTTGGGAGAAGTTGTTGAAAATTAAATTGCGGAAACGACTGGGAATTCAATAATTTCACTGAATTTAAAAAAAATAAAAGTGAGTTTTGTTTTCAGTTATATTGACTGATGAATGTTAAAGAAATACCAATACTGTTCAGTAAAACTGCCATACTCTCTAATAGTCCAGAAATTACTATACTAAACAGGTAAATTTATACTTTTCTACACTTCTAATAAAATTTATTTATGAATTTAAAAATTTTTTTTATTTTTACATTTTTTGTGTCAGCTTTACTTACTAGTATTGTAATCTTTTCAAAGATTTCATTGTCAGTGTACTTGCGAAAATACTTGAAGATATTTCTACAATACACAAACAGTTTCAATCGGTATTAGATTCTGCATTAGCTATTACTGAATGACAAGTTTGCGCAATATAAATCACGAAATGAGGCTCACAGGAATTCTTTCCTAGCCGACTTTGCATAACCCAAGGAGAAAGAATGCATCAGCACAAAACGTTACACACACATATACCGTTACGCCGTCAATTCTTTCGCACGCTAATAATTTAATAATTCCCAGCAAAATAGAGACGCGGCTGACGTTAGTCAAGCTAAAATTTATACCGACGTCGAAATTACAGTGCGCAAACAGCGCGCAACATTTATTTATCGTAAATCATCATTTTCCATAAACACATCCAGCTCCTGCGATCTCTATCCTCCCAAACCCACCCATCTAAAACACCTCCGAACCCTCATAAAAATCCACCTCCCAACCCACACACACACACACTCAAAACTCTCCTTATCAAACATCCTCGCATCAAAAAGCCCAGAACCTCAAGACAAAGGAAGCATTCCTCGCTCCTATCAAGCCAGCCGATCTCGCCCCATTATTAAATTCTAGCCACCGTCGCGCCATAAACCCACTCTCTCTCTCTCTCGCAGTTAAATGAATAATTTTTTACGAGCAATCGGCCATGCCGCGCGATCGTCATTATAATACACACATCCGCGCGCCAGTTTTTACTCGGCGCAAATGCGTGGGTATATACGCCGAGAAGGTAGCCGCTTTAGCCGTTCGCGTCCTCCTCCCTCTTCTTCTCTTTTTCTTCGCTCTCTACTTCGCCGCCGCCGAGACTTTAGAGTCTCACCGCCCTGTAATCATCGGGGGCCCCGAGAGCGAGAGAGAGAGAGTCGGTGGCGCGGCGCTCGCTAATTATGTTTCATAACACTTCTTACCTATACCCCGCGCTTCCTAATACCTATCCCCCTTAAGGCCGGCTCATCATTTATTTACATCATATTCATTCCTCCCGAAGGGCCCGGCCAGATATAATGCAGCCAAAGCGCTACCTAAGACTCTCTATGTATATACCTATATCTCTGCGCTTTCTGCTCGACTTTTCGTAATGCCAAGAGTGTAGCTGCGCAAAAAGCTGCACTTTTAGCTTTGGCAATTATTGTCCTCATTACGCGGCCATCGTCATTTTTGATCTGTGAGCTTTCCTCCCCGTATCCTTCTCATTTTTTCTTCGCCTGAATTATTAAAGCGATATCTCGACGCGCCGTTTCGCGTTATTACACCTGTGCAGTTTTGAGGATGATTAAGCCTATCGGTAAGGTTTGAAGTTCTTTGAAGTCCGAGCGGCTCTCTCTTATACTTTTGAAGTTCGTTCGATCGTTATTTTCGCGCGCGCGTAAGTTAGCATATATTTATTTTGACTGCCGCGCGAGTTCGCGAAGGCGTTTCAGGGCTAGCTCACGCGATTGTTAAAAGGTGAAAATCCATTATTACATCGTGGAAATTATATCGGCCGGAATGCTCCTTCGATTAATTATAATGTTTAATTAATCTTATTAAGCTTAATCGCCGGGGATTAAAGTGCGAATAATAATCAGGCTTAAATTACAGCGCTCCGTAAGTAACCCAATTACGCCATTTATACATATATATACACACGGCCAATCGACTCAGCGCCGTTAACCTCGCTTCTTTTTTAAATAACTCATCCAGCCTGGTTAGACACCGAAACCACCTTAATGCTTGCGTCTCGATCCAATTAATAAAGCACGCGCGAATCCCACTCTCCGTAATATCGGCGCCGTAATTCTCGGTTAAACCGTGCCTAATAGAAAATTGATACGGCCCCTCTTTCCCCCGCACTAATCCACCCCCTTAAACAAACACGCGCGCCAACCATCCCCCCTTACTCGTAAAAAAAAGAAGAAACAAACTCGCTCACCCCTCGGAAGTAGCTTATACATAGACTCTCGCACGCGCGGCTGTTATCTCAGACGGAGACTGCAGTAATTGGTGGGATTAAGGGGGTGCAGGGGGGTGAAAGTCGGCCGGTAGTTATTCGAAAGGAGGGAGCGACTTAGCCCTCGCTGTCTCCTTGCTCATTGTCTCCGCGACTCTCTCTCGATTGACTCTCTCCTCTCTCTCTCTCTCTCTCTGGGATTAGCCGGTCCGATATCGCGTGTGGCTCTGTGGGAGTCTCCAGGGAGAGTATAGCGCGGACCTCGTTTACTCCTCCGGCTGCTCGGCTGCTAGGGTAAATTGCTGGCACTTCTGCGGCCGGGCGATTAAGTGGTTTTAGGCGATTTCGCGCGAGGCCGGATTTGAGCGGGAAAATTGGACGGGAGTCGATGTTGCGAAGGAGTGTTTTGGATTCTGGGTTTGCTCTGGGTTAAGGGAGTTTTCGAAAGGCGATGGGACGGGTTGTAATTTATGTTAATTAGAGGAGATTAACGATTTACTAATGGCTTTTTACGTGGAAAACTGCGAACGTTTTCATCATTTTGTTATTACTCTATAGCTTCGCTATTACTTTAATTCCCTCCTGAAAATGAAGCACGCCAACGCGAAACTACAGAACCCAGCCCAGTCCTTGCATCACTCGCCAACATCGGCCGTAATTAATAAAACGGCAGTTCACATACCAGCCGCGGCAATTCGCAACATCGTTTCCAATTCCGCGAAAAACCAACGTCCGCCCACGCTAATACGCTAACTGCGTCACATGCGCCAGTCCTAATCCGTCGCGCGAGTAACTAAAACCAGGCCAGGCTCCATTATTATATACATACGGGCTCGCGGAACGCAAGGTCGGAAAATCAAGCGATTTCGATTTCGCGAGCTGCGTAATTGTCATGCAGCCGGAATTGGGCTCGAGCTGCGGAATTGCGCGGGTTTAGGAGCGCGCCTGGAAATTAAACGCGTGGGCCGAGAGGCAAATTGACGCTGGGTGTTTAGAGGCGCGGTGTGGTTGGTACGATTTTTCTTGGAAGTTGGGATGGTGGTTTTTTAATTTTGCGATTGTTTGGATATGATGGAATTAGGTGGGTCGGAGATATGTATTGCATAGGCTGGGAGTATTTAATAAGACGCATAAATTCGCAGCGCTGCAAGGGTGTATTTCAAGCTGTAAAAGAGCCGTTCGAAAGCGCGCGTTTAGACGTTTTTATTGAAACACTCGCGCGGCTATTTCAAGATTAAAACCCGCGCAAATTTCTCATTTTCGTTATACACATGCACTCTTTATCCCCGCGATATTCACATCTGCATTTGTAAACTAGTTTTATATCCATACACCAGCGCCACTTACCTAAATTACCGTGCATTACTCGGAAAATTTTCGAAAAACAAGCACGGAATACAAAACGTATTTACCAATCCCCTTTACTTAATCACAATCATCTCAATCCAGCTACTTGCCCAGCCATTAGCCTACCTCCAAACTCCTTAATTCAATGATTTTTAATCTAACCAATTTCCCTCCTCTAGACCTCACCTATATATACAAGCACAGCCAGCGTAGCTCTCCTCGCTCGCACGCGGATTTACGGCGATTTTATAACGACCGGCCCCCGAGAGCTAGCCCAAGGCGCTAAACCGCGCGCTCATATAGCGGCTAATGGCCGATCCATCATCGGCGTTTTGACAGCGCGCTCGCGCGCTCCTCGATTCGTAAGTCGATCGCCGCCGCCGCCGCTGGAAGGCCCCGATTTTTGCGCGCCGGCCCTCGAGTATAATAATCGAGCGCTCTGTATATACGGCGCGCAGTGTTCGATTTCATCGGAAATATACTGTCCCTCGCGGCTTTTATTACGCCGGGCCGCGGGGGCTTTTATATACCTCCGCCCTTTTGCAAAGGCATCCGCAAGCTGGGTTATTTTTTCGTAATGGCGTCCGCGCGGCTGTTATTAATGCGATCGCTTAACGATCGGCTCTTTCGAGCCTGCGAGCGTGTGACTGTGTGTGTGTGTGTGTGTGTGTGGGTTGGTTGGAATATTTCTGCGCGAAAGATCCGCGCGGAAATATACGCCGGCGAATATGGGTTTATGATAAAGGCACGTCGGAGTGAGAGCTGCTGTTTTGGCCGGGAATAAAAATAGGTGCGCGAGCTAGGGTGGATGCTTTGGCGGTTCGATCGAACGGCTCGATAAAGCTTCGATTGAATTATATTTGGTCGGAGCTGGCTGTGAAAAATTTTACGTTGACTGTTGGAATAATTTGCTGGTTTCGATATTTTCAAGTGCTGTATGGTAGACTAGGCTAGACTATAGTTACACGTTCGATAAAACAAACGAACGTTAACCATAAATAATTCCCCTTTCACAGCGCGTCTCACCGAGGCGAAAAGCTCTTTTCTTATATACCATAATGACAAACTGCACATACCCAGCCGGTCCCTCTAACGTCTGGTATATACATACAGCTCGGCATTCTCGAAATGCAAATGACACTTTCATATTGTTCGGCCCTTCTCGCTTGGCTCCGGCTCAGAAGCTGCTCATTAACTCGCCGGCCGAACGTATAATTGGCAAAAAACACCTTCTTACTCGCGCTCTGCCCTCATATATATAACTTTCGGGCGGAGCGTGACTTTATAATCTTCGAAAGAGAGAGAGGAAGAGTCGTCGGAGGGACAAAGAGAGATGGCGGCTGGAATCGGAAGGATGATAAGTACAAGGGGAGGAATAAAGTGGAGAGTTTCTTCTTTCTCTTGAATTTATTTTTTCTTTTTCTTTGTTTCGGTGGGACGAAGGAGGTATTTAGGCTGATCCGCGGGTAAACTTTATGCGTCGCGTGTGTGTACTTTTGGGGGAAGGGAGTTTGGTTACCTTAATGATAGCGAGTTTGCGGTCTTCATTATAAAATGAGGCTTTTGAGTAATGGCTGGGCTCGCGTTTTCATTACCGGGAGTACGTCTTTACATAGTGTTTTCTCTCGCGGTGGAAGGAAATTTTAATTAATGTTATATCTAGATATGGAAATTTAACCGTTTTAACTGGTTGGAGATAGAGAAACGGCTATTTCTTACTATTAGCCAGCCATAAAATAGAATCCATCTCTATACAACGAGCACAACATCGAATAAACACAAAACATCACTCTAAGCTCACCGTCCCAACCCTAACCTCCAATTTCCAAATGACGAAAACGGCATCTTCACACACGCCGCTCCGGCTGCCATCTCCCAGCCTCGCAGTTATCCACTTGTCCGCACAATGCCTCCTCTCAAAGCCCATTGTTTTCTCAAACCCACCTCCCTTACAAACCGCACGCAAGCAAAAAAGCCTGATTGACGGTCTCCTTTGGTCGTCGTTTGCGCTCATTGTGCCCGGCTGCTTTCTTTCTGCGCTCGTGAAACGTTAAACTCGCGCCTTTATTTCGCGGGTCGCGCGCGCTGGCTAAGGGGAGAGAGAGAGCCGGCTCGCTGGCAAAAGCGACTCGACAACGAGGAGAGGCCGAAACGAGCGCTAAGCAGAGTCGCGTGACGACGTTATTTTGCCCTCGCGAGTGAGGAGAAAGAGAGAGGGCCCTTTGAGAGCAGCCGCGAGGCTTTTTTCGGGCTTGCCGAAAAGGAGGTGACTTTTTGGAAATTCGTGGGTTATGCGCCTGGCGTGCGCGCGACGGCACGAGTCCAGTGTTGGGCTTGACGTGACTAGTGCGTCATTAGGTGTTCTCGATATATGTGCTTTCTGGCTTTGGGAGGAGGATGGGATAATGAGAGCTGCTTGCTTTTATTCAATTATATTTGGGTTAAATTTCGCTCACCTGTTTCGGGAGGGATGTTTCTTTTTAGGAGTGGATTTAGGATGATTTCGAGATGATTGTAATTTTGCGGAGGATTATTGTCCTGCCTTGCTATTACGTATGATTTTTGCGGGTTTGTATTCAGATGGAATATCCGAGGGCTGTTGCGAATTTTGAGCTGTAAATAAAGGACGTATATTTTGTGTAACTTTTTCTGCATGCGCATTTTGGATTATTTTAAACATGCATGACGCAAAATATTCTCGCTTTCACCTTAACCTGTTCAGAAATATAACTTTTTCGTCTTAAATAAAATATAAAAAGTTATGGCAAGCTTCAGAACTACTAAACTTAAAGTTACACAGTTTATTCTTTTTTTATACAATTCACTTTGTCAAATTAATTGTAGTTAACTCCAGCCATTTATAGACCTTCCAAATACACATCGTACTTCGTTTGACGTCAAACATCAAGTACAGATCAAGGCCCCACAATAGTCGCATTTCAAAAGCAAGAAACTAAATCCTCGCATTTTTACGGTCTAAACTTCAATACCCAGAGAAAGAGACTCTGCTAAATCTTTGATGTGGCGAAGAAGTCAAGCCGAGAGTTTCATTACAGTCGGCTCGACGTTTGATGCTTGTAGATTCCGACCCCCGGGACAGTAGCCTCCGAAAATGTTTACCGATGAGCTTTTATCGCGCTCGAGCTTTCGACTGTAGGCTTTTAATAAAACGCCGACAGTAGAGAGTTTCGGAGTTCCTATTATCGCGCCGACGGTTTATGAGTGAGGAGATGAAAGAAGTGTATTAAAAAGACTATAGCGATATGCTTGAATGTTAGATAAATGTGGGGTATGTAAACGAAGTTGCTATTGATGTAGTAATAATGTATCAGGGACTTTTCTCTGCCGGAAGTTACGCATACGTTTGCAACATCACAGTTCCAACAAAAAGATGAAATTTATACTTTCTTCACAACAAATATTCCTGGAACGTCTGCGAGATTCTCCACGCCGCAAAGCCATTTCCTCAGCGCAAACACCTACCGATTTTCCTCTCACCCCTCACCCATTAAACCCCGCAAAACACACGTCCAGCAGAAAAACAAGGCCGAAAACCCACACATCTCACTCGTGTCCTACACTCCTGCAGACTCGGTCATCTTAAAATTGAAGCCCCGTAGCACATGCACATCTCAACTTTTCTCAGGCGCCTATCCATCCTCTCTCGCTCATAATAATTTATGCCCCATTTCCCGTGGGGCCGGCTAATCGGCCGACGTTAAGCGCAAAAATATACGCGAGCGCGCAGCAGCTGTATGTATCGAGGAAAGGCCTCGACGCGGCACAGTTAAACTTTATAATGACATGACTGAACATACAGCCTCGCCGTATAATGATAGTGAGCGCGAGATTATTGCCAAGCCGTTACTTCCTTCGCTTTCCCACAATAATCCCCCAGCTACTTCGGCCGCGTGCAGCCGTTCGTTTACATTTGCGAGCGCGGCGAGCTACAAAGACGCTTAATCAACGCGCCGCCAAGCGCATTCCTCGAATTTTATATATATACGTGTAGAATAGAGCTACGGAAGTTCTTAATCGCGCGAACGTTGAGGAGACTCTGGATATTCTATTACGCGTCGAGGGTTACTATAGTGATTACGCGAGCGGATTTTTCTTAAAGATTGATGAAGGGGTTGACGTTTGATTGTTCAATTTGACGTCGAGAGTGGACGGATTGCAGGTGCGTAAGGGTCGTAAGGAGAGTTTTATGGTGGCTGAGGATGATAGGAAGATGACAGTGGGACTGTGGGATTTTTCGAGCCCGCCGATGAGAGATTTTGCTATAAAAATGTAGCGAGGAATGTCAGAGAAGGTTTACGTACTGCCGCTAGGGTATAATGTCAAAGTTACGCGCGCGATGAGAGCGCTTTTATCGGCGTTTTAATTATGCGCGCATAAATATTGAAAATATGTTAAAGACAGCGGCTCAAGGTGCAGTTATACCGTGATTTACAAACTATGACCGTGCGATCCATTAGCTTGTAAATCACAGCGCTTCGTTTAGCCTACAGACGACAAAGCAGGCCTTTAGCATCCCAACAAAACCAAAAAAGAAAACACAAACCCCTCTTAGAACCCACCGCCTACCGGATTATAACGAAAAAAAGAGAACCCGCATGATTTTTCGGTAGGCAAATCAGCGTTCATTATCACATCTCCAACTCGTTCGCGCACAATCGAGCAGCTCTGGAATGCCTTTTAAAAAAACGCTCCCATTCAGCGCTCTCGCATATCCCACCTAAGACGTGTGTCACTCGCGTTCGGTAGCCTCTCTCGACAAGGAAAAAAGGAAGAAGATAAAGCCAGAAGCGCGCGAGAGCGAGAAAATCTCGAGGGGGATATGACGAATCATCTGATAAGACAGCCCCCATGACGAAAGACTTTTCTGTCGGCTCTCTGGTGTAAGAGCAAGGAGTAATATGGAGCTGATGTGTGTTATTGCTCTCAAGCGCGCGCGGGGCTTTAAATTTGAATTTGTAATGCAGATTGGTTATATAGATCGGTTTGGTATCTAGTTCAAGTTTAGACTGTGCGTGAGAAAGCGCCGGTGGCGAGTGCAATTGCAGTGTTTAAAGATGATTAATAATGGAGTGTATCGGCCCTCGCGGTCATGAAGAATTCATTTCAAGCCTGACTTATGCACTCCGACTAATAATTCATATTGTGACCTTACGTTTCATTGGAATCGCTGCAACAGCGCTGAGTGAACGGCTACTGGGTGGTCTATAGCTTCGGACGAATTCCCGATAAAATCGCAAAAAAATTCAACGCCGAGAATAAAACGCACACTAACAATTCTCATTCAAATCACACAAAAAAATCACTTCAAAAAAAAAACCCCAACCGGCTCAATCGATCCATCCTCGTTTCCTCATCCACATCCAGTTCTCCTCGATCACACAAAGCGCGCGTCCAGCGCCTCCGTATCGCCGATCTCCCCAGCTACTTCAGCCGCTCTCCGTCGCTCCGAAAGCCCAAATAAAGAACCTAACCTAAAAAAAAAGGAGAGCCGATAAACGCGCGCGCTCACCAAATTACGCTCGCCGAGCCATACGTCAAGCTGGCATCGCTCTGACACCTCGGCACATTCGCGTATATACGATAAGGGCCGCGCGTATGCATATATACATATACGCACACAGTCAAGTGGCGCGTAACCACGTAGCGATTTGTCCGGATCAGCGTCAGAGCGGGCGTATAAGCAGATTAACGGCCGCCATATATGCGAACTCCGCGGCGGGCAGCGCACAGAGAGAGAGCGCGTAACTCGCCCCTTAAGGGGGGGGATCACGTAATTCGTCTCGGGAGTTCGAAGATCGAGCGATACGCGGTTGCTCCTATGAGAAAGCGCGCGAGAAGACGCGCGATATCGCGATGTGGGTATGCCCACTGGGACGTGCCTTTGTGGCGTGGAAGTATGCGTGGTGTGTGTGATGGAATTTCGAAGGTGCGACAGTTTTGAGATTTGGAGATATCGAGCTGCGGGTTTTGGGATAGGTTGGCTTTTTTTCTCTTATTCGTCGATGATTCGGCGATTCATTCAGGGAGTCGCTGCCGCTGGGCTTTTTTCCTGGTGGGAAAGGAACCGGATCGAGCGCGGGACGTGTGACAAGGAGGTAATATGGGTGTATATACACCGCGGGGAACTGTTTTATTGATTGACTGCCGGGCTTTGTGTTGATGCTGTCGAGAGTTTTTGATTTTTGTGCGGCTGCTGCTGTGTATGCTGGTCTTTTTGGTGCGGATGATGCGGTCTGGGGGGAATTGGGACTGGGGAAATATTTTTGGAGGATAAAGGAGCGTTTAGCTTCGACGGGGTAGTTATGAAATCATCAGAGGTTGATTTATATTGGAATGTGTTGTATAGGGTTAGTTTAAGGGATTGTTATTTGTAGTTAAGGTGGAATTAAAAATAGTTTAAAAGCCGATTAGCAAAAAAAAAAGCATAAAAATAGACTTTTGTTCATATTTAGACGAATTTAAAAATATAGTTTGGCTTAATAAAGATGCCAATTTCTTTTTCAGTTCAATTAATTTTCCAATTTTACGGTAGAGTGAAAATCTGATAACCCGTATGTTTATTTTATCAACAAAATTCCAAAATAACCCACAAGTAGATTACGGCAGAGCTCGGTAAGACAATCAATTAAAAACCTAAAATAAAAACCGTAAAAAATTAACCTTATCCCAATCGATCCCACCACCAAACCCTCCCTATCAAAATTATTAAAAACCACGCCGAAAAACAATCGCCTCACTCCTCCCTCTCCACACCCACCGATCCCCTCACCACCTCCAACCCAACCAACCACCTCACTCCTCCAACCATCTCTTACACTATCTCAGCTCCGAGCTCAGCGAAGAGGAGCCAACGATCGCACGCGGCTCTGCGCTCCTCCATAAAAGCTCTCTCGCTGCTCTCTTGTCAAAGAGAAGCCGCCCCGGCCACTTCCGGTCGTTTCGTTACTCTCTCGCGCTCTCCCGCGCTCGCGCGCAGGCGCATTATACCCCCCCTTAACGCGAGTCGTTACGCGCTATTTTTCTTGCGCTCGCGGCCATTACGCCAGCGAGCGCGTACATATCGGCGCCCGTTAACGTTTCAAGCCGCGCGCCGAAAACCACTTCAAAGAGAGCCAGGAGCGTGTAAAGCGCATGATCTTTTGTCTCGGGGAGGGCTGGGGCGCTTGTAGGTACAAGAAGATAATTGAGCGGTGGGGGGATGGCTGGTGAGATGGCGCGGGGTCGGTTGGGTTTTTGACTAGTTGGTAATGAGGAGCGGTTTTTGGAGTGGTTTTGCGGATGGGTTGTTGGGTGTGGTTCTTTTGGCTGGAGGTGGTGGGGAGGGGATGGGTTTTTGGTTTATTGATTTGGAGGTTGACATTTATTTTGTTGATAAGAGTTAAGGTGTTTTCTTGATTGGTATTAAAATTATATTGTTATTGACATTTACAATCGTAAAGTGTTCAAATATTAACAAAATAGTAGGACAATCATCTGAAAGTTTAAATAATTTATATTCGACTGACAATCTTTGAATTTCTCGGGTTCACCTGATGCTACATGAATAAATGAATAGCAAGGAAATATCTGAAGACATAACAAACGAAGTTCTTTAAGTAAAGTAAGTGTATTATTTGAAAATCGAAAATCGAAAATTGAACAATGTGAATTAAAAGTATTTAAGAAATGTTGTTAGTTTATTCATGAGAAAAGATGTGAAAAATCTTATAATCTTCAATAATTACAATCAATTTGATCACAACTTAATTTGCCCAAGACATGAATGATTTAACCATCCATTTAGCTGTTTTAAAAATATGATTGATTTTGTCGATACTAAGTCTTTCGTTAATTAAAACTGTAAATGACAATTGACATTCTCTCAATCTATACACTTTCTAAACTGATTCACTCTTCCTCAACTCAATTAACCACGTTTTATTCCAATCCACCAATCAAATTTCACATCTCAGAATCCCAACCCAGCAACAACACCATACCAAAAAAACCCTACCAAGAAAAACCATTCAAACCCAGTCTCACCCACCTCCCACATCCCACCCCCTTATCTCCCACGGAAATTGCACTTTTCCTCCTTTTTTTCGCGCCGGCTTGTTAGCGTTGTTCGCGAGCCGGCAAACTCGGGAGAGGCTCGCTCCTGCGCTAGGCATGCCTAATTGATTTTCCACGGCACGAATATCCGTCGATGCGCGTAACTTGGCGCATAAATAATTAGAGGGCAATAAGCCCGAGCCGGCGCGCCGGCTTGTTTAATTGGACGTGAAGCGCATTTCGATAAAGGCGGCGCAGGCGCATCGTTAAGGTGATTGACGCCGCCTACCCCCGGGCGCTTCTTTCTTTGCAATAATGAGGCAGCGCGAGTCGCCTCGATAAGCGCTTTGATTGACGCCGATTAAGGAGAGATGGTGGATGGAGATTGTATAGTGGATGTGATTTTTTGAATGGATTTTTTTTGGGAGGTGGGGTGGTGCAGTTTGGGGGGTTGGTGTGAGGGTTTGGCAATGGAGGGGTGGGTTGTTAGTGGATTTGATTTTATATATATTTTTTTTGTATAGATTAGAATGTTTTTCAGAGATATATATTGTTTATTTGTAGGAGTACTACTCATTTGTAAAAGCCACTTTATTGATCCAAAAAGCCTGGCGAAAGTAGCAATTGATTTCCCATAGAAGTTTTTCTCTCAAATACACTTGAATTTGAGAAAATTTAAAAAAAAATTAAATAAAACATAATTTTAATATAATTTTAATAAATGGTTCTACAGTTAAGGTTGTGTACAGTTATAATATACAACTTTATTCCCTTGGTGCACAATGTACCATTTTATTTCCCAATATGGATCTTTATAGGTTATAACAATATTTAAAAATAGTTAATTTGAGAAGGCCTCAATGAAATAGGTATCAGAAAGTGTATAAAATATAAAAAGATATTTTATCAATTATTTTTGTAAGCGAGTTATTTTTGAAATATAAGCTCTAATTGTCTAATATTGATACACATATGCATTTATAAGTTAAAAATGTTTTTACTTTTTTAATAAAACATTAAATCAACAACATCAATTGTGTCACTGATGGTTTGTATCAAAACGATTCATATTCCCCGACATGCACTAGTTCTTTTTAAAACCGTTTTACAAAAACATGTACATTTAGATTTCTAATAATAAACGATTACATTTTTAAAATCTTCAAAAAATATAGCCCTCTCCTCAAGAAACAAAAAAGCCCCTTATTTCCGTAAATTATCTCCCACATTAACAATTGTCCATACTCCCACAGAGGCGAAGCAATTACCTCCAACAAGCAGCCTCCCTCATCTCCTCCCCCCTTCCTTCCCTCAACATCGAACTTTTCCTCGTTTTTCGCCAGCGACTTAGCTTCCCCCCTCCCTGCAAAAACGAGCAAAAAGAAAACCGTCAGCAATAAGAGACGTCGGTGCATAAGTAAAACCGAAAAAGGAGCAAGTACTCCGGCGTCCGAAGCGCGCAGCGTATCCCTACCTCTCCTCTGTCTCGGCTCCACTCAGCTCCCCCCCACCTCGCCTCTACTGCAAAGTCCACCGGTAAAACAATAAATTGCTAGTCGGGCGTGCGCTCAAAAGCGAGAGAAAGAGCGAGAGAGAGAGAGAGAGAGAGCTCGAAAGCGCTCCCTGTCAGCAATCGCCCCCTCCCGCGCGCGAGAAAAAATGGCAGCTGCTGCCGCGCTCGCAGACACCTGCCCCGCCGCGCGCGCGCGCGCGCTCACCGAAACACATACATACACATCACACAGAGCTTTGCGCGGCTCCCTTCGCGCCAGTAGTAACAGCCGAGCACGGCTGGGCGTGTCCCCACTCAAGCCAGGGGGCGTGACCGAGACGGCCACGCCTCCCTTCTTTCGTCGCTCTCTTTCCGTTCTTACGCTCTCTCGGCGCGGGAGCCGTGCGAGCGCGCGGGCGCCGGGAGGGGTGGGGGGGAGGGGGCCGGGACACACGGAGAGCCATCCAGCCCGCTGGCTCGCGCGCGCGAGCAGTCAGTCAGCGGCACAACCGGTCTGTGTGCTCTCTCGCGCGGCCAGCGCGAGCGCTCGTATATAGCCACACACCGCAACACGCGCGTGCAACGGCGCCCCGCGAGCTTCTCTTTTCTCCTTCTTTCTCTCTCTCTCTCTCTCTTTCCTCTATCCTCTATCCCTTCTCCCTCTCCGCGCTTGTGTCCTTCTCTCCGACTCCGTCTTTCTCTCTCTTCTCTCTCTCTCCTCTCTCTCTCTTCCTCTCCCGCCCGGCCGGCCGCGATTTTTCAAATCGTCGGGGCAATCGTCGCTGCCTGCCGCCGCCTTCGCCTCGGCTTTCTTCGAGCCGCCAGCGCCGCGGCAGCTCGCCGCAGAAGAGAGAGAGATAATACACACAGAGAGTCGCGCGAGAGTCCCGCAGTGGGATAGCGAGCGAGAGAGCGCCGGCTCGCAGATCGAGTGCGACGGTGCGCCAGTGCGGGCGGCAAAGCACACAGCTTCTTCTTCCTCTCCTCCTTCTTCCTCGTCTTCTTCTTCGTGCTTTTTTTTGTTCCGTTGACGCGCGAGAGGATGAAGGCCAGGCGAGTGGTCGAGGTTTTCTGACGGCAGCCGCCGAGGGAGCTGAGGAAGCGCGCTGATTAGCCGGAGGACGAGTGCTTTTTTTAGTGAATGTATAAAGTTCAGTGACAGTTCGAGAAGACAATGAGCCGAGACTGTAGCAACGCACCGTAGTCCGCGGTGACGCTTTCGTAATTATGAGACAAAGACAATCCCTACTCGCTAGACTCAAGTAAAAACCTTCGGCGCTCGGAGCAGACAGCATTTCAAGTGAGAGAGTGCACAAAGCAAAAGAGAGAGAGAGAGAGAATCCGGTCTCTCCCCGGGTGGGCCCCCCTCCCAAAGACACAAGGAGCCGGTGATGTTGCTGGAGTCGCGCGCCCTCGCCGGTAGGAAGCGTAACGGCCTGACCCTGTCCGCGTTCGGCGCTGGCTCACCGAGCGAGGAGGACGAGGAGGACTCGTCCTCTCGGCTGCTCTTCGCCAGCAAGATGCAGGCGGCGGCTGAGGCTGCGGTTGCTGCAGCAGCCGCCGCCGCCGCAGCCGCAGCGGCTGCATCGACCAGCTCCAACACGACGAAAACGCCGTTAACCACGCCGGGTGACGATCATTCGACCGACGGCTCGAGTCCATCGCCTAATAGCAGTTTGTTGAATAATTATAACAACAATAACTGCTCGAATTCGAATAGGCAGTGCGCTACGGATTTTAGTATTGCGGCGATAATGGCGAGGGACTCGAGGCAGCAGCAGCAGCAGGCGGCGAGTCTGCAGCAGCAGCAGCAGCAGCAACAGCAGAGCAGCGCGTCGAGGCACCATCCCTACCAGAGACACCAGCAGTTGCAGAGGCACGGGAAGGAGCAGGCCGTCGGAGGTGGAAAGCTGCATCAGATGGGTGAGTTGTGGTTTTTTTTTGGGAGATGGTGGGGTGGATAAGGATTTGGGGGTGGTGAGGTAAGAGGGGTGGTTTGTTGATGGGTTGATTTGTGCAGGTGGAAAGATAGTAATGAGGTTTGTTGGAAATTGTATAATTGTATAGCTGTCAAAGTAATGTAATGTTCCGGAAAGTGAGTTTCTATTTAAGTTGATAATTCGAATTTTGGTGTCATTTTAAAAGGTATGACCTTGCTATACTTTAAAATACATTAAAAACTCTTCATGATATTTAAAAAGTTTTAAATTAGAAAACATAAAATCACTTTATTTTATTGTTTTTATCTTATTAAAGGAGGTACTATTTTTATATTTTAATTTGGGATTTCGTTGTTGTGGCACAGGTTTTAATATAAATTAACATTATAATAGAATTTGTTTTGATAAGAATTTTGAAATTTTTAACAATTAATAATTCCGAATACATTTCATTACTATTTCAAAATTACTATATATAAGCGCTCAACTACTATCCAAAATGCAAAACAATACCTCGCCCAACCAAAAGCTAAACAAACATCCCCGCAGCACCTTAACAAAAGCAAAGCCATTTATACTCGCAAACACTCGCACTATGACGATCGCCTTAAACTTTCGCATTGAAACAGACGAACGGATAGCCAAACAATAAAGCGGCTCCTCGCATTCAGAACTCCAACTTGAATGCATTTGGCAGCGATAAATAATTTCCGCTGCGCCGCGTAAACGGACTTTTGCAAATGACCAAGAAGCTCACGTGCGATTGCGAGAGACGCGGCATTTGTCAGTGAATCTCCGATATACAAGCTGCTCATCGCGGCAAGTTCGGAGAGCTAATAATGGGCTTTTATCGTAATTTGCGCGGATCTAGCGAGCTGAAGCGTTTGGACGTCTGAAGATTGATTCTCTAATGGTTGAATGGTTTCTCGTATGTTAATTTTTTAATCAATTTTTTTAAGTGATATTGCTACTTGAAGGTTTTTTTTTTATTTTTGAGAAAAAAAGATTTCAAGTCTAAAATTGCGCGATCAAAAAGCGAACGTAAATCAAAACTAAGGCTATAAATACATCCAAGTTTTGAATAAAAGTTAAAAATAAAAGCATTGATAAATTAAGGAGATAAATTACACTCGATACTTCATTATCCTTAATGGATCTCAGTACTTCTTTAATTAAAGAAAAACACTATCCACTCGCAAAGCGCGGCATTAGCACTCGAAAATCCCAGGCAGGAAGCCATTACAAAATCCAAAACGAAAAAAACCCATCCCAGCGTCTCCGCATTAATTAAAATCACACATCACAATCGCTCGCCTAACAGTACCCAAACCTCCAAAAAAACCATCTCTCAAAACAAAAGCCTCGCAAACCAACTCTCCGCTACTCCATCTCGAAGCTCTCTCCCAGCATATACACCCAGCTCGTCCCGTAATTGGACATTTATTGACTCTCGTCGGCATATCGCACTGTCATAATGAATTAAAGTCACGCGGTGCTAGACGTCGGCTTCTCAGCAAAGCACCTCTCTCCTATATACATCCTCCTCTCTCTCTCTCCGCAAAAATCCAGCAAACGAGCCTCCTTTAATACCTGCCGCTCGCGAATGATCCCAGGCGAACTTTAACCCCACCTCGCTGGCAAAAGCATATCGCGCCGCGCGCGCGCGCACATAATAACAAGCGAGAAAGAGAGGGAAGCCGCGTGGATATATACCTCTCTTATATACATCGTGCATATAGTCGTCGCGCTTCGCTTTGCGAGTAAGAGAGAGAGAGAGAGAGGAGAGGCAAGAGCACAAAGGGGGGCGATGGCAATCGATAAACGATGACCCTTCGTTTTTATTCCCGCCGCGCGATTGACACGCGATATCGCGCCAAGCGGCCTCCCTTTCGCCTCTCTTGCGATTCTGAGAGAGCGGCTTGCTCTGAGGATGTGTATGAGAGGGTATGTGTGTGTGTGTGGATGTGTATGTGTGAGCGCGAGAGCGAGAGCTGTTGTTGCGATTTAGAATGCGCCGAGCGCGCGCGAGCTGGCTTAATGCGGCGAATTTATCACCCGGGCTCTGAACGATGAAAAATCGATAATGATTCGCAGCCGAGCCTTTTTGTTTTCGAGCGGAGAGGATGTGCTTTCTTTTTTGCTTTGGGTTGGGAGTGGGTGGGAAGAGTTTGGTTCTTTGTTCGACGGGGGTTTGATTGTTGGATCTTTGGCGTGTTTTTTTGAATGGTTTAAGGAAAAATGGTGTTAAGGGGAAGTATTGAACTACTGGACTGGTGAATAATAGAGCGCGCTGTTTGAAATGTTTAGTTTTGGAATTGGAAATGGCGCTTTACACCGCTCTTAAAGTATTCGATACTCACTCGAAACAATAAAATACAATAATCCCCTCTTAAATATTCCGAACCAAACCACGTGCTCCAAGAAACGATGAAAACTTGATGCCTGCACCTAACCAACTCGCCAACCTAATAAAATTATCATCCCGCGATCAGATCTACCGTTACACAATACCCCCAGCAATTTTATTTAGAACCGTCCCAAACGTCAAAATCTAAGAAATACATGCATTTTGAATAAACCATCTCCCCATCCGTCGACAATAGTCGAAACTATCCTACCTAGCTCTCGCATTGAAAAGCGAAACACTGCTTTATCCAATAGCGGATTAAGAATATCACATTGTCACGGGAGGATCGTTCGAGCGAAAGCTTTTGTTTAAATATGAAACGCGATAAGAGCCGCTCTTTCTGCTCTACGCGAGCGTTTATTTTTGATGCATGTATTATTCATAAAGGAATGATCTTTTCGAGTCGCGATGAAACAGCATGAATTCACCTCTGCGCGCTCGGCCGGTAATGTAGCGGCGATGTTTTCTAAAATTGTGTATTTGCCACTTGTCCTTCCTGAGACTGACGTAATTAGATCGAGAGATTTTCCGAGCTAATGGGATAAATTGATTAAGATTTTCATGAAATTCAAGCGCGCTCTTGATAGCTGGAATTGATATTGACAGCTGGACGCGTAACGTTCCTTATTAATTCAACTACTTGTGTTAAACTCTAATTCCTAAAAATATCGCTCAACAAAACACTCATCCCTCAGCAAAATAAAATCAAGACGCGTCAAATCACCACTATTATTTATAAACCGAAACAAACGCTCCAAGCTCCCAATACGCGAAAAAACTCAATGACCTTTATAAATATACCCTCTCCCATTACCACTCCAAGCCCGCGCGTTTTAATTAATCAATTATTCACGCGGCGCAATCGTTACCGCATCATCGCTGCCATTCCTATAAATCCTCCTCTCTCTCTCTCTCTCCCAGAACAAAAAGCCCGAAATCTCAAGACACTAGTCCGTACACCGGTTAATTTTCAGTTACAGAGCCCCGCTCTGTGAGTTCTCTCTTCGCGGTGGCCGAAATAAAAATGATCGCGCTTGGGTTTCATTAACGTGTCGCCTCGGCACGTAATAAATAGCCAATGACTTAGTTTAAGCGACAGCGAGCGGGTATACAGCGAATGGAAGAAGGAGCGAAGAGGAGAGAGAGAGAAAAGACAGAAGCCGCAATACTGGTTCGGCGCGCGCGCTTGGAATTTTAAGACCCTAAAGGACGAGGGCCGCCGCGCTGCAGCAATCTTCAATGAATCAATTATCCGGCGACGCGGGCCGAGTATTCGCGAAATTTAAATGTGACGCAGGTCAGGTGAGCGTCTGACGCTTGGGTTAATTAATTTTTGACTGATGCGCGCTTTTTCCCGGGAAGTGAGGTTTTTTTCTTTGCGCTCTTCATTATCGGCAGAGCTCGAAGGATGATTTACCGATGGGAAATTTATTTATGGCTCTCTATATGAATCCGCGATTGCAAGAACGTTTAATTTCATATTTGCAATCAGCAAGCGATATAAACCTCCGAGAGTCAGCTTATTCAGCGAAGGCGAAATTCAACGTCGTCATTCCCCGACACGGAACACAAAAGGGACGCGCGCTTGGGTAGAGGAGAAACAAAACGTTCGGACGTCGCGACAAGCAAAAAGAGAGCTCTCTCGCATTATACAGGAGCGAAGAAGTCGCGCGCGCTCCAGCCAAGGGTGCGGCCGACTGCGCGTATATATATGTATATGCGCGCCCGGAGGAGTGTAGCGAAGAGGCCGAACTAAGCTTCTTGCGTGTGGATCCGATAAATTAATGCCGGGGGCTTGTTTATACGGGAAGTTTTGCGTATGAATGTATACATTGTACATAGTGGTTGTTTCCTAAGGAAAATTGTGTGTGTTGTGGGCTTCTTTATAGCGGAAATTTCGAGTTTGCGAATTAGAAAGGGCTGGTCAGAGGTAAAATTAGAGTGTGTGTTATTTTTCAGTTTCGCAACCGCGACGCTTATTAATAACCGCGAGACGTAATAACATTCGAAAATCATGCACTCGATCGAAAGTATATCTCCAACTACTTAAGTATTAAATTACAGCAGGTTTCCTTTCTTCCTCCTCTATACCCAAAGCTCACAAAACAGCTCGCTTCTAAAACCCAGTGCTAATTAAACCATCACGCCTCTAAACACACACCTCAGGGCACGACTTAACGCCTCCGTACCGCTCATTAGCCTCCTCCAAGCTTCCCAAAAATCCAACGTTTCCTTTCACCCGCGCACCTCAAGGTCCCACATCCACACACACAAACCTTCCACAAATTAGACAGGCTGCTCTCCTACGCTCCAGCTCCTTGTATAAATCGCATAATGTTTTGTAAACACGCGCCCGCGCGCGATCGGAGATAACGAGAGAGCCGCCGCCGCACGCAGCCTCGGGCCGGGCGTGGGCGTGCGTAGGAGTATGTGTGTATACGCGCCTGTGTTAGAGAGAGGGCGCAGTTAGCACCTAGGACGAGCAGCAGCACCTGGACACACACACACGGCCACTTAAACGAGCGTTGACTTTACGCGTGCCTCTCTCAGTTTCTTTTCCTGTTTCAAGAGCTAGCTGGAGTGTTAAGGGGGGGGGGGTCTTTTATTAGCGGAAGGTATGCGAATTTTAATGGGGCTTCGTTTCATTGATCGAAGGTGGATGTGGAGGATTAGAGGTGAATGAATGACGATGATTCCCGGTTTTGTGAATGAATGGATTTGCGAGCGGCGCCGATGCGCGGTGTTCGCGCGCTTGTTTAATGGACGGGAGCGGCGATCGGTCTCTGGGTCGGTGACAAACTTGTTTTATGGTTTGCTGAATGTATTAGACGGACGGGTGTGTCGGTCTATGTTTTAGGATTAGAGGCGATGGAATTAGTTTTTTTTTAGTGATGATTTTTGGAGGATTGACTCAGGAATCGTTCTGTTCGAGTATGTAGTTTCATAATCGTAAATGGATAGTGTCGGAGAGCGCATGTATAAAATATGAATTCATTTATAAGTGTAGGCTAATGTAAAGCTGTACTTAAAAATTAAAACTAGATGTAAACGAAAATAGAAAACTGAAATTATATAATTTCCAATCGTTCAATTCCGTGGTACAGTAAATCAGATAACTCGTAAAGCATTACTACACCACTCACCACACACACATACACATTTACATATATACACACACTCACACAGACCTCACTAATGCCTTCTCACAAAGACGTAAAATTTCATTCAGCATCTTCCCAATCGCTTCCTCCAACACCACACCTCCAAACCCATAAAGCTCTCTCGCCTATCTCTCCTAATATCCATACACTTCCAAAATCCTCACGAAAGCCGGCTCCATCCGTTTCCTCAAAATACGAGAAATCCCGGTTTCGTGAATGAATTAGCCGTGACACGAGCGGATACGCGACGACGGCCTGTTCGCGCGCTTGTTAATGGACTATCGCCTCCGGGCGTGTTATATCGGCATTCCTGGAAAACCAAACTCGCCACACACACACGAACACATCTACTAATCAGCAGTGCCCAAAAAAAAAAGAAGACAAGGACTCACCTGCCGTCGGAGTGCTTATCTCGTCTACTTATAAAGAAGAGAGTTTATACACTCGCGAAAGTAGACACGGCCGGCGCCAACGAGCAGCTGTCCACGAGATTATACTCTTTAATTAAATCTCGCGTGCGGGAAAACGTGACACGTGTTAATTGACGCAAGCGGCGGCGCGAATTTCCTTTCGGATTGACACTGATTCGACTCGTTTTTTGCCGGACAGTCATTGTCGCTTTTATATTTCTAGGTCGCGGCTCTCGCGCCTGTCTGGAGGCATACGAAGACGAAAGACACATACGTTTTCGTGAGACAGTAACTATTCGGTGTTTGCAGAGCGCAGTTGTCTCATCGGCAGTAAAAACTAGAGGCTTTAGACAGTCCGATCTTTACTCTCAAAGAGAGCTCGCGTCGCCCCGCTCGTAAAACCGGCTCCGAGAAGCTGCAGCTGTGGCCGTTTTCCAGGATGCGAGAAAAAAAATCGCCGGAGTTTCTATCGGCCGAGCCGTAAACTAGCGGGGCTCAAGCGAGTTGGAGCTAGAGTCGATGGCTTTCGATCCGTTTCGAGAGTCGCGCTTTGATCTGGCTTCGTGTGCGAGCGCGCGAAGTTGGATGGGTGTTTTATATATGGGAGCGAGTTGACGACGAGATGGTGGAGGTTTAGGGTTGGGGAGTAGTAAATTTTGGGCTTTGTTGCGATGATATGTTTGAGGATTGGGTGATTCGAATGGTTGAAAGAATATTGATGATATAGGTTTACTTTAATGAAGAAGTAAATTAATTTATTAAGATTATAGATAATATTAAATTTAATATTTTAAAAGTATAAAAATTTATATAAATTAGTGAACGTAAAAAAAAATTATATGTTGAAAGGTAACTTCATAATGATATGTTTTATAGTAATATATGTGAATTATATATAAGTATGGATAATTTAATCGATAAAAAATTACAAGTTGTGTAAACTTTCATAGCTTTACAAGCACTAAGCCTAGCTTTCCCTATATACCAGCGCTATCCGTAGATTTACGATATTTTAAACCTACAGCTTGTCACAATAACACTGAATAATACATCACCAAATCATTACAAATTCTTTCTTCCCCATCAACCTATTCTCTCCGCACATAAAACCCACCTCTGAACTCAAACCACTCTCCCACTGAATAATTCAAACAAAACTCAACCCATCCTCTTCCCATCTCCTAATTTTCCATTACACCACCTCTCAATTAATTAACAAACACGCCACGAGCATCACACACAGCCGATCGCAAACAGCTCGGTCTGCACTCGAAACCAGAGCGCGCTCACGACTCTATATACTCTCGAGCACGCGATACAAAAATACACATCAGCTGGCTCTGCGGCTGCAGACCACACGCGCACCAGCCAATTAGCGCGATAGGCAAGCGAGCTCGGGATGATCAGCTCGAGAAAGCACAACACGCGATTATGCGTATCAAGAGGTTTTAGTAGTAGGGGATGACCTTAAGGTTGCGGCTGTGGTAGAGGAGCTCGAGTGGCTTGTCGATCAGAGGGACCTGTCGGTTGGTGTTCTTGGAATTCAGCGTGGGTGGAGGTTTGATTGTGGGATGATGTGTGTGGGTTGGGGTTATGAGGAGTATTTGGTGGTTGAGTTGAGATTTTGAGTGGTGGTTGGATTTTGGGTTTTGAGTTACGGATATTATAATATTAGCTTACAAGCTGATATTTTTGCAAGAAGTGTATAAGATTGAAATTTATTGTGTTGGTTTGAATAATTGAAAATGCATTTGTACACAGAATTCAAGAAGTTCTATTCAGTGACTTTACGTAAAGTCACGTCGTGGAAATAGTAATTTTCTACTTCTCTGTATTTTTTTACATTGTTAAAATTTAATGCGAACGCTTTTACAAAGCCGTATTTCAACGAACAATCTTTGTTCTGTTTCCATTATTATCGCAATATGGCATGTTAATAATTGATTTTCCGACCAGTGAATATAAATAACGCTCTTTTCAAGCAAAATATAATTTTCAAAACCAAAATACGACAATTCCAGAAAACTTAATAAACAAAAAAAATCCACAACCATCCACCCATCTCTCCCGCTTAATTTAAAATAATCCCAACCACACATATCCACTCCATTACACGCCATCCCGCACTCCCTCTTATCACCGATCCGCGCGAATCAGTTGACTATCTCTCGCCCGGCAAAAATAATAAACCTCGCGCTGAATAATAAAAGCTCTACGCCTCTACATACCTAGCCGCGCACAGCAGAGCTCGGCCTGGCGGATAACATTACCCGACAAGCATAAGGATCCGTCGTGTTCGAGTCGAGTGGCTCTACTCGAGCGTGATTACCCCCGCGAGCGGCGGCGGCGCAAGCTTCGGCCACGCGCGCGCTGAGGTATATAATGGGCGAAACGATGTAGCGCGCTTTTCGAGGCCTGCCTCCTGTGTTTTTCCTCCTTTTTGGCGGTTTGCGCGATCTGCGAACTGTGGAGGCTTGTAAGGAGCTGTGGTCGTTTTGGGGGGAATTAATATTCTATGGAGGAGGTGGTTCGGAGGGGAAGAAGGTGAGGTCGGATTGGCTTTTCTGGAGTGGTGAGCTTGGATGGCGAGGCCTTGGTGGAGAGGTTTTGTTGAGTGGATGGAAGAGTTTTACTTTTTTTAGTAGTTATAGTGTAGTTTGATACGTATATTACTTGTAGATCAGGAAATTCCGTGTGAAAATGTCCAAGATTTTTAAATTTTAAAAAGCGGGGCTTAATGTTAAATCTATCACACCATACTTTGGACAAAAATATTACCTAAAACTTGTTTTGTTCAAAACACCTTTAACCCTTCTAAACACTCTCTCTTTCTAAAATCTCCCATAATAGTACCCATATAGTACCTCTCAAAATCATTCTGCCTCCCCTCCTCACATTTAAGTAGATAACAACCGGCACCGCTCAGACAACAATCGCAAGCTCCCCGCCCCCCCACTCACACATAAACCCATCAGACAAAAGCTCTCTAGACCAGCGCGCGCGTCAGCGATGGCTGCTGCCGCAAAATGGCGGCCACCGGCAGCTCGCAGCACTCCTGCGAAGCTCGCACAGCAGGCCCAATGATGTATCGCCGGCGATTCGTTTCGCGAGAACGCCTCGTGAAAGGAAAACAAACTTGGATTTACGATACACACACAGATCCCAGCCGGAACCTTAAAACCCTCTCTCTCTCCTCAACCGTTCCGCACGCTAACTCCGGCAACTCTCATTATCCTCGCTGTTCGAATTGTCGAACGCAGTCGATTCTTACTCTATCAAAGCTTCACTTTTACCTGAATGTCACCGGTAAGACTCGTCCATTAAGCAAAAATTTATCAGCGAAAATTCATTCATGACTCTTACTCCCCAGCACGTCTATATATACTCCATCACACGCGAAGCCGCATATATATACCTACCCAGCGCACACGTGCAAATGCGCGTACATATATCTTCCTCTCCGTTGCGCTCGGCGACGACTGCGAGATGGCGTCGCCGGCTCCGGCCGTAACGCGAGGAAACCATAATAAACTTGGTAATGGCCAGTTATACGGACCGCTCCGCCAAACCAGCGCAAGCGCGCGTCAGGTGCCGGCTATCAATTTCGGCCGGCTCTTATATATATATATACATACGGCTCACGTTGATGCCGTCAGGCCAGCTAGGGCGAATTAATTGTCCGTCTGGCGCGTAAGGAATGTCGATATGCAGAGAGCTTTTTTTTCGACTCGTGTCTTTGCTCGGAGCTGTTTTGGTATCGGGATAATTTGGAAAAGCGGCACACGAGGCGTTGATTTCGAGGCACAAATCTTGGGGAGTGCATAAATTTTGGATAGGTGACGATTAAAACGTTTAGCGCGATAAATATTAGTCATTGGCTGCGCGAGAGGCTATTCTTATGCCCTGTCTTAATAAGCGGCTTACTGAGTACACAGATTAATAACGAAGCATTTGGATGGCTTCCACGGGCTCCGATATATTCGCACGCGCCAGCGCACAATTAGGACTATAAGCGCCTCTGTGTGTATAGAATTCCCGATTATTCGAGCGGGCCTTATTATTTGCGCGATTTAGCGTTTCCGCTTGCTGATTTATAGGTGCGTCTCCTTTTGAAAACAAACACGCGTGGGTGGATTGTCCGAGGAAATTAGCTTAATTGAACAGCCGAATAATTGCGAAAGTTATTAGCTCCTCTTTTCTATTTAAAAACCAGACCTCGCCAACAGAGATTAATAATCCACCCCAGAAAAACGTCTCCTCTTTCAAGAATCAACGGCACTACCGCAATTTATCGGCTAGCTAATTATCCGTGTCTGGCTGATCTGCGAGTCTGCGAAAATTATAATGCGACGCTTATTAATTGCCGGGCATAAGTAGAGGCTTGGGTGAAATCAGGGATTCGCGAATGGAAATATACAGAGTGGCGGCCTACGCGTCGTTTTGGCTCCCAGGACATAAATTCAAATTAAGCCGGAGCGCGGAGACGAGCTGGTTTCTTTTCGCGCGAGTGCGAGTAGGGTATAGTTTGCTGAGCTATTATACGCCGGAGCGCGCGAAGAGGCGTGACGAATTAATGTCCACGCGCGGCGACGTCGCAGCGGCCTCCCGAATTGAATTAGTTTGGAGAGCGAGCCAAGAACGGAGGAGGGGTGGGATTGGAGGAGGAGGACTGGGAGGTGTGAGGAGTTGGGAGGCTGGGGTGTGGGGCTGGCTTTTTGAGATTAAGAGAGAAGTTGTTGTTTGCGTGTGTTGGAGATGTTTTGAGTTTGTTGGGTTGGAGGAATAGGTGTAATTTTGTAAAAATATGTGACGAAGTATTTGGGAAAGTTTTATTTTAGGAAAACTTTTGTGAAGGTTTCGTTTTAGTTGAGATCTTATAAAGATGCGTTAAAAAAGTAATTTTTTTTAATGAAATTAATTCTTAAAATTGTTTTTAAAATGGCTCCGTTAATATGTTGTTGAAAGACATCTTATACTTCTAACCTGATGATTTCAAAATTACGTTCGAAAAGAATATTCTGCTTTGCAATAAGTTTGTATTTTGTTCTGCGATAATAAATTATATTTATTTATCTAATATCTACATCAAGTTACTCGAACGATGTTTAGATTAATTCGGAGATTATCTTAAATTAGATTGATCTCGAATTCGGAGGCATTTTGTTAATAATTTTACAAATTCCATGTTTTAGTACAAAACAAAATAATTCTCACAGCAAAAAGAAACCCTACAAAATTTAATCCTTGTGTACTATTTAAAGATACTGCCATAAGCTTATCCAACCTGCATTCTCACATCTATTCCAATAATTCCGTAACACTGTGACTCTAAAACCTGCCTTCCCCTACCCAAAAATATCCATATGCATCAAGAACGTGATCCTTTCAACTCTCAACTCATACTATATCAACCAAAACTAAAAAAAAATCATCATTTTCTTTTACAGAAAGGGAAGCCAGCGTATCGGGCGTCGTAGCCCGTTCAGCGCCACCCACGCAGCAGCAGCCGGAATCATCCTACGACGCCGAGGATGAACCAGAGACCGACGATGCATGCAGTTCAAGCGGCAAGGCACCATCTCCTACGATCAATCCACTGCTCCAGGAGCGCTCCAACTGCGAGGAGCTGCGCCACGTTATTTGCCATCTTGAGACCAAGGACCTTTGGGACAAGTTCAACGAGCTGAATACCGAGATGATCATCACTAAGACCGGAAGGTGAGTTTTTGGGATAGCTGTAGGTGTATATTGGGAGAAGAATGATTTGGAAAATCGCAGTGCAAATTATTGAGTTGCTGTAGACTGTGGAATCCCAACAGTACTTTACATTATAGGAAAGTTTACTAAAAGTGCAGATTCTATAAAGTATAATAATTTTTCAAATTTTTGTTGTCTGTAGCCTTTACTGACTAGTATTCTAACTTTTCCAAAGCTGCTTCTCTCACTGTGCCATTAACATTCGAGAACACCGAACCGAATCACAAAGAAAGAGCCTAATTTCGCGCGTTATTTAGCTTTGCGAGGGACAGAAAACTCTCGGCGAGACACTCGCACAGCGCCTCGCAAAATCTCGATCTCCCAATTTATCAGCGCGCGAGCGAGAGAGCGATTATGGGCGCGCGGAAAGGGTTAGACGAGAGCGTCCGTCCCCGTGGACCAGCAGAGCGCTGGATCGCTCCATCATTCTGTCGCGCGCTTCAAGCCTGATAACCCCTCGAAATAAGGGTTTGAGGCTGGGGGAAGGGTTGGTTTTAACTTTGATTTTTATGCTGTTGTTTAGTGATGGCGTTGGGGAGGTTTAGAAGAGTGGGGGTGCTTGTGATTAGAGGAAAGTGCGTACGATGGATTAAGATGCTTCTGTCTGGCAATAAAATTAATAGAATAAGATTAATTAATGAATAGAAAAGATGGATTACAACAAGGTAACAAAAATCATAACATTTAGTATTTAGTAAAATCATCGTGATTTAGTCTACGTGCGTCTTTATTCCAGCTAAAATAGTGCTCAGTTCTAAAAATCGGCACGCCACTACATATCCCCAACTATTTTCATAAACCTCCGGTAAACACCCACGCAACAGCCAAACCCAATCCCCCCCAACCGCCAATTCGATCAGCCGTTCCACCCGATCGCTCCTTCAAAATCCAATACACACACACACGTCGCTGTTTAAATAATCATGCAGCCTACACCCTCACGCGTCCTATAAATACTTAAAGCAAACCAATCACATCTCCATCGCGCGCGGCATCCGCCGGCTTTTACAGCCTCGTCGTCTCGCTTTCTCATTAAGCCGCAGCTCGCCCCCTCGGTGCGAATTCAATCAGTAAACGAGCCCGATACACAAGCGCTCGCACTGCAGCCACGAGAGAAAGAGAGAGAGAGAAAGAAGGGTCTGTATACGGGAGCGAGGGTGCGAGAGTATAACGACTTTATTCGCCGTGTCCGACAAGCCAGAGAAAATTTATATAGAGAGTGAGCTTTGGATCGCTGGGTTGTGTCAAAATAAGCGCGAGGTATTATGACGAATAACCGCGAGTTTTGCGGGGATGTGCTGGGGTTGAGATGGGGGTGGAGATGCTGAAGCGGTTTTGGATAGGGTTGGGTTTGGGGTAGTGATTAGGTTTTTTTGTGGGGAGTGTTGGGAGTTTTAGGGTTTATGGAGCGGTGCGTTGAGTTTTAACGGTGAGCATAATTGATTTGAGTTTTTAATTAGTTTCGATACTGGATTCTTTAGAGAAGTTAACGAATATTGATACTTGAATTAAATATAAAAAATTGAAACGTGTAATTTTGTAGATACACTTTTCAACCGATATTCATACATAAACAACGGGCACATAACATAAAAAAATTTTCCATATGTATTCGACAATAAACTTGCAATTTTAACATCTCCAAAGCATCTCCTTCAAATTAGAACCATGAACCACTTTCCACCACCAAGAACAACAAACATCTAAATACCCATCTCTCAACCCACCACCAAAACCAACAAGACCACCCAGCCAAAATTTCACCATCCTCGCCAAATTCCACACCTATCAACCTCCAAAAAAAACACACCTCAGATAAAAATCAGCCCACTCACAGAAAAAAGTCATCCGAGCCTCTCGCTGCCTAATTGCCCGTCGCGACGGCTCTCGCTTTCCCCTGGCCGTTTTCCTCCCTCGGGGGAAGCAGCTTGCGCCTGCTCTCGGTAATTAGATCTGGGCTGGCAGGCGAGGCTGGCTGCTCCCTTCGGATGTCAACTTAGCCGGGAGTCCGCCTTCACCTATTCATCTCGAGAGAGAGAGAAGCGGGACGAACAAAGTGATAATGAACTGCACGCGGCCGAGTGTGCATGATCGGCCCTGGGAGAGAAAAGTGCGGAGGAGAGGATGTATTGAGTTTAATTCGATGGCTGATGGACTTTGGGACAAGGGGGGATGCAATTTGCTTGATGGCGCTTTTGTTTTTTGGTTTTTGTAGCGATTTGTGGCGTGAGGTGGATTAAGTATGAGTGGAGGGTTTCGGATTGTTTGTATTGTGTTTGATAAAATATTAATTTTACTTTCTTAAATTTAAACGTAGGATTGCTGAGATTCGAATACTTCATTATTCCTGTCCATTCGTAAAAGTACAGTTACCAACTCTAATTGTCCCCTCAACAAAAACTAGGTCACTAATAAATCAATCCTTCCTACCGCCACTCTAAATTCAACCGCTTCATCCATCCCCAACAAAACCCAAAAAACCCCCATCAAAAACTCAAAAAAACCCTCTTTCTCCCAGCGGCAAACATTCAATTAAATCCCGCAACTCCTCCGCTCGCAAAAAGCAGCTCCTCAGCCGCTCCCCGCTCACAAAAGAAGAATCAGCGCCGTCGTTTCACGCAAAAGTCAACGCGATCACACGGAGAAAGAGAGCCTGGGCCCTCTCGTCGTCGCTCCGGTGGGCGCGCGCTTGCCCAGCTTCGATTCATTAACAAAGGACGTTTTGATAAATAAAAGCATTACTCAGTCGCTCTCTCAAGCTGGAAGAACCAAGAGAGAGAGGGAGAGAGAGAGACAGATAAGATCGGCGGGTGTCCCCGCGTTTTAGTGGCTCGGCAGCCCAGCGGGATGTCCGACACGGTATTAATGCCTCGCCTCTCTCTGAACTCTCGAGAGGTAGACGCACGCTGAGAGAGCAGCGTATATACAGGCCTATATAGGTGTCCTTCTGCGCCGCTCCTCGTGTCTCGTATTTTCCCCGCTGCGCGCGTGCGTATGACGCTCGTTTTGTGTTACGTGTATGTGTCTGTGTGTGTGTGTACGTAGCCTGGGAGGTCGCGAGGACTACCGGCTTGTTTTCTGTACGTAGGTATATAGATGGGGGCTTGGTAAAAGTTCGCCGGAGCGTGACTTTGATTTGGATGTGATAGCAGCCCGGGTGATTTGACTCGCGGCGATGTATGACTTAATAGGAGCTGGATTAGACTGCATAAATCGTCGGTTTAGAGAGGAGCAAGGCGAGGCTCTATAGGTAAGAGGTTCGGTTACTGGGAGTTTGTGGAGGTATTAGTGGAATTGAGGTTTGTTTATTTATGGCTTTTAATGGCTTTTAATGCCTTTATGGAAAAGGTCTTTATTTCGAGCTGAGATAATGGGGGTAATGACGTTAAAGTTGGTTTACGTAAAAGTAGTAATAAATAATAGAGACTTTATAGGTAAATATAAAAGTTTATTTAGTGCTGACGTCATTAATATTGCAAATTAGATAAGGAGCTTTCTTCCTCTTTTAATGCAAAACATTGTAAATTATTCTATCATCATGATTAAAAAAATATCATCGAGCGCCGTTTCAATCTAATTTGCATAAAACGTCGGCGGAAGGTTCGTTGAAATTTTTTGCGTTTTAAATTCTTAACGGGGACAGGATCTTTTCATTTGAAATGTACTTCATAACTGATTGTTATCGATTTTACAGTAACGCCGTAATAGGATTCATGAAATATACAAAAATTTACATGTAGCGAAGTCAACAAATTCTTAAATATTTAAAAAACGTTGCAAGTAACTGTTGTCTACACTACATGTCTACAATTAATATAAAAAATTTCGCATAATACTTTTCAACCCATCTAAATAAAATTATTTTAACGCAATCAACTTTGTCTCTAAACACATCACACCTTCCACATTCACCACCGCAACATTCTTCAAACAATTCCTAAAACAGTACCCCCATTAAAAACCAAAAAAAACAAATCGCGCATGCGCAATGCATCTTCGATCGATCCCAAGCGCATCAAGAGCCGTCCCTCAAGTATTAATTTCGCCAGTCGAAAAAAGGCCTTTATTAAATAACCGCTCAGCCGCCTCGACTCCCAGCTCCCTCTCTCTCTCTTTTTTCTCTCGCTTTACATATTCATGCGATACGCCTGCGGATAAAAATGAGCGCTCGCTCGCGCGCGCGAGCTGGCTTCCCCCGAGTGATTTAATAAAAAATGAAGCGATCGGCGAAGAGCGCGGGGCGACATAATTAATAAATCATCCCCCATCCGCGCGGGATAATGCACACATGTGCTAATTAAATGTCATTACGGCGTCCTCCCGACGAGCCGGCGAGATCGCCGCCGATATATATTCGGGCCCCGGCTTACCCGAATAACGATGATTAATCGTTAAACGATTGGCCGTTTTGCCGAGCAGCCGCCTATGCGGCTTGAGAAACCGCCAATTAATCCTCGGCTTATCAAAGAGGGCCGCGTATCGCGCGATTCGCATCTTTATTTTTGCCGCCAGGAGAGGAGCAGGGCCAGTGAGCTTCGGCCTGGTAAATTATTTCTTAATTTTTCGCGAAAGAGACGCGCGGTTCTGTATAAATTACGATTTTTTTTTTTTTTGGGTCGAGGGAAAATTTGAGGAGAGACGAGGCGACTGACGTGTTTTGATGTAATGTTATTAGCGCTTTGCTTAATCGTTTTCGAGGGTGATTTAATTAAAACGAGGGATATTGGGAAAAAGTAGCTAATTATATGCGTAGCGGGAAAAGTTGCGATATTTTGTTAATCGCGAGGTTAATTTGATAAAGCAAAATTATAGGCGAATTTTATGGAGTTTAATTGCGAGTCGTAATGTTAATTGAATTTGCAGAAGTAAATTACGAAAACAGTTGTAAAATGAAGAATATTGCAAATAAAAGGAGAAGGATACGCAAACACGACTGCTATAGATTTCAGTTAACTGAAATATGTATTTCAGTCATCAATAGTTGACTCGCGCAGCCATCCGTGACGGCAGTGTTTGCTCGAGTCAACCGCTATTTCCTTTCAGCGAAATTTATTACTATTACGTACAGCCAGAAAATTGGCTTATTGAATACTTTATGAGATTTTGTCTTAGTCTGTCAAAGAAGTGCAATATTTTCAAAGAGAATTATAGAGTTTTGTTTTGAAAAAAATCTCAAAAAGTATATTACTTTTGCAAGAACTAGCTATACTTATGAAGCCTAAGAATATCCATCTTAAAACAATTATCGATTGTTACCATAAGAATTTGTTCAATATATATGAATTGGAAGCAAAATTTTCAATACTTTCACTATTACATTAATTTTAATATAAATTACGTAAAATTTTTAATTATTAATTATTGTCAAACTAAATTCAAGACAATTCTGCATTAATTTTAGTGAAATATACATTAACTTACCCAATACACGTATATCGAAAAAATTATTCCCAGTACACATCTATAATAAACTTCAGCATATAAACATCCAACAGAAAAAAAACACAAAAAACCAATTCTCCACCTTTTCATCTTCCAGACGGATGTTCCCCACACTCCGGGTCTCCTTCAGCGGCCTCCGGCCCGAGGGCCGCTACGCCGTCGTCATGGACATCGTGCCCGTCGACGAGAAACGCTACCGCTACGCCTACCACAAAAGCTCCTGGCTCGTCGCCGGCAAAGCCGACCCCCCGGCACCAGCTCGACTCTACGTCCACCCGGACTCGCCGTTCACCGGCGAGCAGCTCAGGAAGCAGGTCGTCTCCTTCGAGAAGGTCAAGCTCACCAACAACGACATGGACAGGCACGGACACGTGAGTCGGCTTTATCTTGAGTTTTTCTTTTTTTTTTTTTTAGCTTAACGCCGCTTTACTTATGTTTTGCTGTCAGGGAGAAACGCAAGGACGCGCATTTTACTTTGTGATTAAGCGAGATTGGCATTGTTTTTTTAGCGAGCGGGGATTGTTTGCGATAGTGCGCCTGCTTAACTAGAGCAGAGGTTCACGCGGCTTTTTTTTGAATATCGTTATTTACACGGTAAGAAGCTATCCGTCGGGTTTACGTCTCCGAAAGTGCAGACCTGCCAAAACTCCATCTGCTGCAGAATTCACACCTCCACAGTCTCTTCTACGTTTATTATTAGAATCCTCGTAGAAAGTGAGGAGAGCAAAGTGCGCAGGTGTATGACAGACTTTAACATAGCAAGCCGCACTGCAGCCGATCGCATCTCTCTTATATGCGCATATCGCGAGAGAGAGAAAGATATTCGATTAGATCCTGCCAGACGCTCGTCAGACCGCTGCTTAATGAATCATCGCGTGCGCCCGGCTTATAATTTGATCGCGCGGCTAAGATAGTACGGCGATATGCAGCGAGCGGGGTGCATACTTACTGCAGCGATGGCGAGTGTAAAAATAGCGGATTGGTATAAGAGGTCCGACGCGGCGAGGAATTCGGCCGGCGGTTTTAAAGCTTATGACAGCTCGCCAGAGGGCTGCATAATGGAGGTGTTAATTATGAGAGTTTTTGGAAGGGGTTGGGTTGTAGGGATTGAAATAGATGTTGGTGGGGAAAATTTTAAAGTTGAGGGTGGTGGGGTATTTTGATGGGGATTGGAGGTGGATGGTATCGGTTTTAGAGAAGTTGTGGTATAAATAGGGATAGGCGTTCTTTTGGCTGTTTTATTAGCGCTTTAATGAGGATATTTCCTTCAGGTTTGATGCGGAAACTGTGGCAAATACTTATTTCTCGATAAATTTAGGAACAATTATCTGTTATTAAGCTTCTCTAGAAAATTATAGCTTATTAAGCGGACATTATAAAACGTAATCAGCCGACAAGCGAACGACAAATTACGAAAGATAAAACTCCAATAGATCAAAATGACAGAAAAATTACTACTCTATTCCGAAAATAAAGTAACACGCATTACTTTAATTAATAACCTTTTGAAAAATTTTGGAAAATTCCAGCTGGTCCTGAACTCGATGCACAAGTACCAGCCGCGCATCCACCTGGTGAAGCGGCCCGACGGCGGCCACAACGATCCCATCGAGGACCTCGAGCGAGAGCCGCACAAGACCTTCGTATTCCCCGAGGCCATATTCACCGCTGTCACCGCCTATCAGAACCAGCTCGTAAGTCCGCCACTCTCTTTCCTCTCCTTTTTCTGCTTTTTTTTTTTTTTTTTGCTCTCCTTCTTGTGTGAGGCAAGCGTCGCGCTCACGCACGGCTACCGTTTATAACTACTTCAATTTCGCGTCGCCGCTACTGTTCGTCTCTTTTTGTTTTTCTTGCTTTATTTTTTGTTTCTCGGGTGTTGTATAGCTACCGTTTCTGTACTGCGCAGTTGTTTCTTCGGGGCGAACGCTTATAGAATAGATGTATGTGAGTGGATGATTGTTTGTGGGTTGGAATATTTTTTTTAGTTTTGAAATTATTTTGTTTACGTGCGTTTTTAAATCGAATGTTAAGCTGGCTTCTAACCAAATTTTAAGTTTTAGGTTACTTAATCATTAATCCTATTATCGCTATTAGTAACTTCCTAATTAGGTCTTAATAAAATTTCAATAATTACACCTAATTAATCGTTTATCGAGCCGCGAATAATTTTTTAAAGATCCTGTGAAAACATTCGACCACCCCTTAAATAATTCTCTCATCTTAATTCCAACAAATCCATACCTCCCCACCACCAACGTCAAAATCCTATACATTGTCACCGACGATAAATCCCAGCCTCGACAGACCGCCTGCCCCGTCCTCACCGCGCCCGGCAAAAAGACACGCGCTTCGATCGTAAAGCAGTTAAAAATAATTGTCAAGCTCCCTCCACGCGCGCACGTCTCACTAGAGCAGTCGAAATAAAAGAAACTCTCATACCCACGGCGCACTTACGCAGCATGCGCAGCTCCCGACGGCTTTCTTTCATAAATTACTCTCCGGCGCGTCTCGCGCGTCGTTAAACGCGACTTTTTGATCCGCGCGTATATTTTTATACCGTAAATCGCGGCTGGATTTACGGCGCCGGGAGAGAGAGCAGCCGTTCATTTGCACTCGTGTAGACAAGAGCGCGCGAACTTTGCCGTTATCGTATTTCATGAGGCGAGAGTGTATGGTTGAGTTTTCGGGGCTACGCGTGTGGTCCCCGTTCGCGGACGTTTCTTCGTCTTGTTGCTTTTGTTTGCGGAGGGTTTAACGCGGGTGTAGTATGCGAGGAATCTAGCTGGAGTGTATCTTCGATCTTCGCGGGTGAGTGGCGATGGGAGAATGGATGAGGTGGAGTTTTGTGGGACTGGGTTGGTATGTGAGTGAGTGGGTTGGATTTTGGTATGGGTGCAGCGTTTGGATAATTCGCGTGTTGTAAATGTGTCACGGCTGGGTATGGTAAAGTGATGAGCTGCGGACTTTGGTCCAGTGAGGAGCGGCTAATTTCTGTTAGTTTTGTTTTCGTTTAACGATTTGCGGACCGTTTTTTGGATTTTTGCTTTGGGAACGATCCTATAATATTGCATAATTTTGCAACAGACTTTAAACGATTTGGAGTACAATCATAGAAAATAAAAATGCCCAAGATTTTCCTACACTAGCATTAAAATACAACGAACCCGCAAACCCTGCAAGTGCATCACAAACCATTACATCAAACCATTCGTCCACGCACCTATGAATTTTCAAAGCGCATTTAAATACATCGCACTCGCATCTTTCCCATCACCGACAGCCGTTCAATATGCTAATAAAAGCCCCAGTCCCACAATTTTTCCCTCCCACCTCACCTCTCACACTCAATCCCTCCTCCCAAACCAACCCAACGCGCTCTCAATCATCGCTCAAACCCAACCGATCATCCTCCAGAAATACACCTCGAAAAAAGTCTCAAAGCCTTCTTTCCTCACAACTCCCTCTTCCACTTTGAAGCCTCGTCCGGTGACGATACACACCGCTTGCCTCCGGATTATCCGCACCTCTCGCGCGTATATCCGGCATCGACTTTCAAGGGAAGCGCCTCCGGGTGGTCCTCCGCCGCGCGACAACTGCGCGAGCTAGCGCGTATATATACACACTCGCAGCCGATGATGATGATGATGAGGTGCGAAGAGATGCGGCCCCCCCTCTCCGCTGGCAATTACGGGGATATCTTTCTCGCCACTCGCCGCGTCATTATCGTTCTTGCACGCGATTCTCTCTCGCTCGCTCTCCTTCCGGCTCTCTCTCGGTTTTTCGTTTCGCGGCTGTTTTATTGGCCCTGAGATTTTGCTGGGTTTACGCGGAATTCTGGGGGTGAGGGAGGTGGGGAGTCTATAATTACGTCGACAATGCGTTTGTTCGCAGGAGGGGAGTTTTGGTGAGTTTGCGGGTGGCGAGAGGTGCGGCTGGGTTTGTTGGGCTTTTTGGGAGATTGCGTGCGGGCTGGACTTTGTGAGGCTGGGGTTTTGGGATGGTTTTTTATTGGGATTTCGATGTAATTGATTGAGACGTGTTTTAAGCTTTGTTAAGGTGATAAAGAGGGTATGGAGAAATATCGGAGTGGTTGGGAGTTTTTAGGCTGCGTCGCTATAAATTAAGTTCTAAAAATGCGGCAAAAAGTTTATTTGCATGCGGAACGCAGTAAATAATGTGTTTTGAAAAATTAGAATCATCAATATTCAAAAATTTTAAGATGCCTTTTAAACTAGCAGTTTGATTTATGCAAAAAACTACATTTTTGCATACTAGGCACGACCTATAGTAAATACAAATATGTACACGTGCAATACATATGTGCTTCTATACGCGTACACAAAAAACATATATGTATAAGTATAAACGTATCATATTCTGGAAACAAAAAATGTATTTAATGTAATAGAAGTTTGAAATATATAATAATTTATCAAAGTCATAAATTTAAAAAACATTGCTGACATAAGGTATTTTAAGAGATTTACAATTTTTATTACATAAATATTTTTTAAAAATCATTATTTTATTAATTAGTGTTCCATATATTGTCGTAAAAATTGATATTTTACCATTATTTTAGTAAGATTGAGTTTTAATCAACATGTATAAAAGAGAAAAGATGTGTTTTTAAAAATTTACAATTTTTATATTCTATATTTTTCTAGAATTAAAGTACTTTCCATAGTTTTAATAAAAAAATCGATGTTTAATAATAGTTAAACTTATGTAGCCTTCCCTGGGGTATAAAATTAAAGCTGAAATAAAATTTTAAGAAAATTTATAACCATAATTTTTTGCGATAGCGAAAACACAAGACACAGCTCTCATATAGGCCGTGCTTAAAAATTGTTGTTCATTCTTTCATTACGTTTTACAACACAGTCGTCACAAACCCCAAGTCTCTTCCAACACAAGAAACACACTATTCCAATGATTGATGCTCCTTTTTTATCACTAGCAATTTCACAACTTATCGTTATTCTTACTACTTACGCTCATGAATAATTAACGCCTCTGTAAATCACCAATTCACACTACCAAAGCACACTAAAACAATATATCCACCACACGACCTCCACTCTCCAAATCGTAATAAACGAACCACCCATCAGTCCGCACTCCAGCACACGCGTTCATCATCATCAGCATCGGCTTATTCAATCAGCAACGCTATAACGACCTAAACGATCACCAGCGATTTTCCTCCCAATCGCCACCGAATCGCATCGAAAAAGCAGCTCTCCCTTTTTTCCTCGCCTCGCAGTCACATCATCGCCGAGCTACTTTTTGCCACTCGCCTCTGCCTCTCTCGATTCGTCCTCTTCTCCGCTCCATAACTCATAACTTAACTGCTCGCGTCCTTCTCGCTCTTATATATATCCTCTCCGCGGTCTTTTTCACACTCTCGCCGCGTGCGCGTCTGTGTCGCCGCTTATAATGGGCCAAGCAGCCGTTTTTGCGGGCATAACGAATATCCATCTACTTTCAACGAGTTCGACGAGCTGACGGGCCTGGTAGAAGGCCGAGCGTTGACGAGTGCGATTTTTTTGCCGGCTAAGAGTGTAGATTTGATGCTGGAGATGAAAGCTCCATTGACTGCTGAAATTTGAGTGGGGTAATACTAAGGTTTATGGCTCTTTGGATCTTAGAGCTATGGTTTCAGCTAAACTTTGAAATCTACAATAATAAAATTCAAAATAATGTAATAAACTCCTCACAATACCGCATCGATTATTTCCCTCGCATCCTCACGTGTCACTCCTCAGAAGCGCCGCTCGGCAACAAAAACCATTTTAATTATGATCGCCTTTTAATGGCGCTCTCCTACCAAGCCGCGCAAAAACCCATCGAATTTCCCTCTTTATTATTCCCTCCGCGCGCGCGCGCGAGTTTTACATCCTCTCCCTCCCGTCCCTTTTTTTGCGCGCCTACGCCGCCGTCTTTATTACCGCGCGAGCTCGGGCCAGCTTCTGGCGGCAATTAACGATCCGTGCCTAAATAAAAGAAACACTTGCTCGCGCCTCCCGGTGCAAAGCAAGCCGAACGCACATGCGGCGACTCTCTTTTTTTCTTCCTTCCCCGCGCGCGACTTGCTTCAGTAGCAGAAACGTATAATTCCGCGCTCTTCTTCCCGCCCGCGCGAGCTCTGGCTTCTCATTACTCTCTCTCTCTCGGCCGTTTCTTCTTCGCGTCCTTAATTACGCCTTTTCCTTCCCTTCCCTTTTTTTCTTACCGCCGCGCTTATAACATTTCGCCGATTTTTACCGTTCGACAGCCTGGCTTTATTTATACATAAGTCGCATCGCTCGTTAAAGGCTTTTTTCCAGCGCTTCCTTGCGCTCTGAAATATACGTGAAGCTACACACGCGCATTCCACCCTTTGCTAGTGTTCATATATTTCAAAGCGAGCGTTTCATCTGCGGCTGAGGACGTTATCCTTTTGTCTCTCGGCCGGCGGTCGCGTAGGCGACAAAGCCGACTCTCTGAGTTGGGATTCCGGACACTTGTAATAATGTTCGCCCGCCCGAGAAGCTCGAGACGCGCGCGACATTGTTTCGGCAGCGTGTTTACGTTCATCATCAGAGGCGTTGGAGCGAGGCCAGGACAGCTGGTTTTTTGACTTCTCTTTGTAGTTTTCTCACCGCTGGCTGTTTAACGAAGTAATATTGTGTGCGGATGTAGATTAAAATTGTGTTCCGATTGGAAGTTGGAAAATTTCATTGGAGAGATGTTGCATAAATATTGGTTAAAGAATCTCCAAGCCATCTCGGCGGAATGCCCACAAAACCAAGAAACTACAATCCCCGACTTCCTCCGTTATATTTGCTCAACCGTCCTCCAGCTTCCTCAATCTTCTTCTTCATCACCCGAGCATCTCGCGCAGCGAGAACCGAACGACACCGACGACAATTCGCGCCTCCGATTATCGTTCTCGCCTTCCGGTACTCCAGCGGCGCCCTCTCAAAGCACCCAAACGAAAAAAAAAAACTTTCTCGAGGGAAGCCGAGAGAGCACAGCGCGAGCAAAAAGAGAGAGCTACTTTCGGGCCGCACGGGGGCGATGGTTTTAGTGGCTGCAGGCGTCTCCGGCGCGAAAGAAAACATAAATAATCGCGTTCAAATGAGACAGGAGAGCGAGCGCGTTAAGAGCGAACGCGGAGGGAGAAGCCACACACGGCGAGGCTGCAGACGATGAGAAGCGCTAGAGAGAGAGAGAGGCTGTCTCGCTGCCAAGTCGTGCGTGTATCGCCAATTATTCAAAAGTTATTGCTCATTGTTCGCTCCTCTCGGAGCCGGCTCGCCGGCCGTGACGAACTTTTTTGCCCCAAGCTTTTGAATTTTCCGGGAGGGTTTTTTATTATCGTCGATGAAGTCATTAGCTATTTTTCCGCGGGTAATAAAGTTTTCTGATATTCAAAAATTCCTGTATATCTCGTCGAAAAATCTACATGTATCCAACACTCTGCAATTATTCAAATCAGGCCAGAGAGCGAGCTAATCCCCCATTTTTCCAGAAAATCGACTCCAATAATCAGCTCCAATTTCCCGTATTGCGCTCGGCCAATCCCCGCGGGGCCCTATTAGCATAATGAAGACGTTCTCCACGGAGCCGGCAATTATTTCATCAAGAAAAGAGCGCACATCTCGCGGAACGGCGCTGCTATAATTTCGCGTTGCTCCTCTTCTGCATGAAAGAGCCGAGCGCTGCAGAGGCGTAGGCTCGGCTAAGCGCGAAGGCGACCTCTTCAATGAGCGTGTCTCTATTAAATCTATTATTAGATCCGCAGAGCGCAAGCGCAGCCCTTTCAATTACCCTACGGCTCTGGAGCCCTCTTGCTTGCGGCGTATCCATCTCCGTTGATGCGAGAGACGCGCGGAGCTGCAAAAAATGATGGAATGCCTCGATGCGGCTTATTGGGCGAGGGTTTCGCTATTTTTGGATGGAATGCTATGGCTTATTTTGTTTTTTCAAGGGTTGAAATTGATGGGTAAAATCAGGGTGTTCTTTTTTTCGTTGTCTGCGAGTCGGAAAGGTGAAAAATTCGGTTAGTTACCAGGGGCGAATCGTAGGCGCGGGAGTCGCGAGCGAGAGAAGCGCTAACGAGAAACAAATCGTCGGCTCGGTCGGAATTCCCCGGAGCGCGGTGTCGTTAGATATACACAACGAGCGCGCGAACGTGCGCGCCGCTGGAATCGCCGGGGACGCGCCGATTTTCATCGTCGCTCGTTAACGGCGCCGTGTGTATAAATCCTGCCGTTTTCCAAGTCTCGAAATGTATGCTTATATGTATTTAAAAAGATTTTATTATTAATTTTACTTTATATTAAAGCTATTTAAAGATGGTTAAGAATAAGCGAATAATTTTAGCTCGCTATCACCGACAAGCTCAGAAAGTTTAATATTCCCCCGACGAAAATACCCGACGCTTCCTGATATCACCGTTGAAAAGCCCGTCAGTACCCGTCAACCTCCTCCCATCCGCAAAAAACTTCATCTCTCACGCTCATCGACTCCACAAACCGTCTCCTCAGACTAAATCGAACACCCAGCTCCACTGCACTTCCGTTTAGCCGCAATATTAATGATCCCGCTTATAGAAACACTCCTCAGCCGCATCCTCCTCTAATTCTAGGCGCGCATAATAAAATCTCCCTTACGCATCCGGCCGCGCGTTATTTATCGGGTCCGAAAATTTTGGCAAACCCGGCGCTGTCAACATCGCGCCGGGAAAACGGCCAAAAGTCGCGTGTCAGCGCCGACGTCGCGTCCCCGAGCGAGCTTTGTTAAAAAACCCCGACGTTTTTCCGAGCGCGCGCGGGGAATTTTAGTTGGGGCGCACGGCCAACTGTGCGCGCCGTTGTTGTTGTTGAGGATTGGCTGGGAAACCGGATGAGAATAGAATGATTAATGCTGATTGCGCGCGGATTTTGGTCGGTGGGTTGGGGTTTAATTGATGGATCGTTTATGCTTTTGTTTTGATATAAATTAGAATTTATGGGTGGGAGTTGAGAGGGTTGGTTGTTTGGTTTTGCGGAGCGAGTCGTGGTATTATTGAGTTGTGTGAATTTCGGTTAATTTGATTCATGCTGGGGAATATCAGTATAGAATTCCGTGAATATTTTAACCCGTCGATTTGAATAACACACGAAACATTTATAAACAATAAACTACATCACTTATTCACTTCAAAACTTCATCAGCAAATCCCATCCGCGAATCCATACTCACCGCTGTCATCGAGCTATTATTACACTTAACCGACTTAGCGAAAGGACGAAATTACGATCGCGATGAGCGCAAGCTTCTTGCGCTTAACTTTATAGAGAGTCAGCTCGTTGGCGAAACAAAGTGTTGAATTTTGCAAGTCCAGCCGTCGACGTAAAGGAAACACGCTGGCGCGATATATCCGAGGCTTTATTGTAAGCGAGGAATTCCACGACGCGATCCAAATATTCTTCCCGGCTTTTTATTCACCGTCGTGGGTTATGCGCCGCGGGGTGTCCGGCACGTATACAGACGCGGTTTTTTGTCTCCGTTAGATCGGGTTACCTCGGGCAGTTTTTCTCGATCTTTATGCGCTCGGCTCGCTTTCCAAAGATTCGCGTAAACGTTGCCATAAAGTCCGCCGAGTTATCTGCACTTTTATCCTCGCGGGCCGAGCCCGTATTTTTGGCTTGAAAAAGAGCGAGTCCGTTTCTCTCTCGGGCTTATGCATTCGCTCGCTGCTATTGTCTAAAACAAAGTTCGGCAATTAGGTAAAGTTACCAGCGCGCAGATCTAGGTAACAAGATAAACAAAGCAGCGAAATTGTGATCCGGAAAATATCGAATTTTCCGAAAGCTCATAACTTTCTCATCCGCCTAGACCCACCTCCGTCCTCCAAAAATACCCACTCACTCAACCCAGAAAACTAACCCTCCTCAAGACAAACTTCTTTTCAATCCAGCTCCAATTTTTAAGTGGCAGGTCACGCTCCAAACCCTCCGATCGACATCTTCCCCCCAAACATCTTGTTTGCTCGGTAAGACGAGTCGAAAAGCCAAACCCAAGAGAAAGAGGAAGGAAGTCGAGAAAAACGACTTAGTCCGGAGGGGCGCATCTATAACCTCGGCAGCTGCGGGTGGTCCAATTACCCCAAGGTTTTCGCGCTCTCGCAGCGCACGTGCTGCAGCGCCGGGTAATAAGACACTACGCGCCGTGGCTTAACCCTCGCGCTTGTAGGTGCAGCCTCGGTTTTAGTTACGATTCCACTGACATCATTAGCCAAACATCTGGCCCACTTCCCCACGCGCGCCAGCTCTACGGGCGCGACGTTGAGACATGCGCGTGCACACACAGAAGCATTTACGATCGCGTCCGCGGAAAAGGAGACGGCGAGCGGCTTCTTTGATCGCGGCGCTTTCGTCGCGCGATTACCCCCAGAACGATGACTCGGCTCGTACGTTAAGTCGCGTAGTTTTTGGAGTTTTGCTCGTTTTGTAGTCGCGGTAGTTTGTAGCATGTAGGCAGCTATGCGCGGGGGACTAGACGTTCCGGCTCGCTGGCGCTTTGAGCGCTGGCGACTTCAAAAAGGAGAGTGTGGGGGTGTATCGCTGATGAATATCGATGCGTGTGTATTTCTGTTGCTTTTGCGGCGAGGTTGGATAAGTGAAAACTCATTTCAGCGCGAAAAATACGCGCGTTAATGCGGAAAAAATTTTTCGTACACGTAAGGGGATTGAAATGCAGCGGCGATCGGACACGCTTTGATTGACACTTTCTAGCCGCCAGGAAATACGCGAGAAATTTCATTAAAAAGCCGTTGGTGAGTCACTCGCTCAACTGATTGATCGCGCGGTATGGCGCCGCTGTGCGAAACGTTACATTAACCCACGGACTGCGCCTGAAATAATTCCGAAATGACTCAATTTTGCGCGCGGTGATTAATAATTTAAACGCGTCCGCGAGTTTTCACTCGCGCCCGATTGATCCCGCTTATTTGCGAATACACAAAAAACCCTACAGTACATCCACCTCGCACTAAACCCAACATGTAAATCTAACCGTATTAAAGCGACGATCTAGCCTTTTACGTAAGCCCCATAAATCCTTAAAAGCGCAGTAACACCGGGGCCTCCACGAAATTGAGGAAATATCCCCACTTAGTAGCGAGCGAGTATATCGGCTTTTGATCTATCCGACTAATCGATCCGCGCGCGAAACAATCGCGGCTCTCCTCTTTTTTCAGGCCGTTAAAGCGTTATTCGTAATTGCAGGCTCCGGCAGGCGAGGCTGCGATTAGCCGAGCGACTTTGCATTGTTTGCCAATCCGTTCCCACCTACCAGACGGCGCGGCGCGCGCGATCGTTTGCTTTCACTTCTGGAAGCAAGCGTGAGCCTTCTTTTTTTCGTTTCTTGCTTTGTCTTTGACGATTTCGGAGTGAGGTAATGTTAGTGTTGTATATAGCTATCGGACGCTTTTCAGAAAGGTGTGTGCTTTTTGTTGCGTTACTTCGAAATGGTAAATATGCATCGCGCCAAATGTAACCGCGTTAACTGCCGCTCGTAAAAGTGAGCTGCATTAGCCAAGTGTCGCGTTAATGCGTCGGTGTCTGCGATTTTTCCGCGTGTATTTCGAGGCATGTCGCACCGATCAGATTTTACTTTCGTACAGACCTACCATCATTAGGCAAAACACCATGACTCTGTTTTGACTTCCGATCCACCATTCAAACATTTTCATTCACCACACCCTCAAAAAACCCCAAAAAAGCACGATCATCGCTGTAGTTCCCGGATTGAGGGCACAAAAGCCCGCGCTTACACGGCGTCATGTTTTGAAACACAAGCCCCGCGGCGAGGCGCAAAACATTTAAAGCCGCTCTTCCTTCTTTCCTCCTCTCTTCCTCTTCCTCTCGAATTTCCCCGAGCGACTTCAATCGCGGCCTCGTCTCTCCAGGGTGGCTTTCAGCCTGAGCTTGTGTCTTGCCACCTGCGCGCTCGTGTCGCTTGGGTGGCCGGGCCGAGCACGCGCCTGAATTTTGGGATGGGGGGAGTTTTAAAGCCGGATAAAGTTTGGGTTTTTTGGTAATGATGGGAATGTCGAGCTTTTTTATGGCGATGGGAAGGGATGAGTGGGGGAGTGCGTGCGATGATGATGGCTTTATGAGAGGGGTTAAGGTGATTGTTGCTTGATGAAAATATCAGTTTCAGCGTGATTGTAGCGCTATAGTACAGTGTTGAAAATTTTAAAAATATTATGCAAAGAAAAGAACGTTTACTTCGACTGAAAACACAAAAGATAACTAAAAACTGACAGCGAGCCGCGACACTCGAACGTATATTCAAATCAAAGAGAAACCACTTGCATATCTCGGCAACGGGTTTTCTCCGCGTCCTAAACACCCGGCTCCCATGTATATTTACATGATTAAGTTACATAAAAGTCAAATCCCATATCAGCCGCTGTCGTATCCGGCGTCGAGTGCAGCACCGCCGACTTAACGGCCTCCGTATTACTAATGCACATCGACAAGGCCCCGATATGCAAAGTCTCTCGCTCGTTTTCCTTTTTCACCTCTCTACATAAAACTCGCGCTACAACGCTTACAAACCATTCGAAAGCGAAACCTCACGGCTCTACTATACTCCACAAAACGAAAAAAAAAAAATCGCTCGCGAAAATAATACGATATATCGAGCGAGTTTTACGGAAGCGTTTAGTCCCAAGCTCACAGCATTCTTCAGCCGCTCTTAATGGGCGAGGACGTAAAACGCGATAATTGATAGTCGAACGGCCCGAGCCGGAGCCGTGGCTTGTCATTAGGCCCTCGCGCCGCGTGTGAGAACCCGCCGCGAGTCTATATAGCGATAATTCTCGCGCGGTAGGCAAGAGAGAGGACGATGGGAGAGCGGATGATAAATAGATCACTTTCGTCGACGCGCTCGGGCCCCTGACGACGCGATTTTCTAATTCAATTCGAGGAAGAGAGCGAGAGCTAATTGCACCTTGCGCGCTCGACGATAAATTCCCGCGAGCTCGTGTGTGGTGGCTGCTTTTTGAATTGCGATTATGGACTTTTTGCCGGCGGTGGATTGACCACGCTGTTTTTGCATAAATCCCGCTGAATTTTAAAGTCGCCGTGTGTTATTGCTTTTTCTTTCGCTCTGTCCTTCTCGAAAATAGTTAGCGTCGACGATACAGCTGTTTATCGAACGGAAAACTAAAGCTCGTCGTAAAGCTCGGCTAATAAAAGCGTCGAATAAATTTCAGCGTCATCAATCATCCCTCTCGGCGCGAGCCGGCTGAAAGTACGCGCGAGATTCGAAATATAAACGCGCGCCCTACTTTCCTCGTAAAAGTCCTCGACACTCCTACGAATCTCTCCTCGGCATCCGACTTTAAAACAGAGAGAATCGATCGCCTCCCCTTAAACAAACGGAAGAGCCACCCCAAGGCGCCGACGTCGCCGAGAAAATGCCTCTTTTACGAGAAGGGGCCAAAGCCAGCTCTCGCGCGAACCGGCACATCTCGCGCTAATTTTACGAGCCGTTGACTCCGGATCGCGCGCTGCGCCCTACGATCGAGCTCTGCAGTCGAGGGTGTACGATTGTAGGCCCTAAAAGCGTTATACGCTCGCGGAAGGGCTGCCAGCGCGCTGCTTTTATGTGCTTCTCCCGGCGTGAAATTTCGTAGCTGTGTGTATATATGTGTGTGTGTGTATAGTTGGATAGTTCGTTGTGTATACGAGCGTACTGATATGCGAGCATGCGCTCCTCTTGCCTTCTTTGATTGCAGATTACCAGGCTAAAGATCGACAGCAATCCCTTCGCCAAGGGCTTCCGGGACTCGTCCAGGCTCACGGATTTCGAGAGGTTGGTTTCCATTATTTTGTACTCGAGCATCCGCGCGCTTTTACGACCGTGACGGATCTTAGATTGCAAGCTCTAGTTTTACTCCGGAATGTAAACTGCTTTTTTTTTCTTGAGGAATTCGAGGCTTCGTGCCGATTGCTTTGTTTGAACGATCGTTTAGTTTTGTTCTTTTGATCCGGTTTTATTTGAGATTGTTTAATATTAAAAAAAGTCGGATATTCATATATAGATTTCTAAAAATAAATGTCACATGCCGATCGTCAACACAATTAACAACATTGTTCAATCATAAATCCACGTCAATCCCAAAAAAATCATCATTTAAAAGCTCTTCCCACCCGCGCAACGTTACGTCCATCCGACAAAGAAAGTGTCACCCGAGCCGCGCTAGTCACGAAAATCATTAACTCCGCTTCCGCAACGCATTCATCGACATCCACCTTCATTATTCACAAACCATTCATTTTTCACACTCTACACCCATACTCGAAAGAGCAGCGCGCATAATGAATCACAGTTACCCTTACAGAGACACGATGGAGTCGATGCTGGCTGAGCAGCAGGCTCTGAGGTTCAGCCATCGATTTCCCTTCGAGATGGAGCAGCTCCAGTCCAGCGCGGCAGCCGCCGCGGCCGCCGGCAACCTCAGCCACGAGGAGAAAACCATGTGGGCAGCGCGCTCCCAGCTACTCCTGCGAGCCGCGGCCGCAGCGGTCGGACCCTACGCCCAGCTGGTCAACCCTGCCCTGGTCTACCCCGGCATGGCGGCGGCGGCTGGCTCCAGTCACCAGCATCCCCAGGCAGCGGCGGCGGCCCAGCAGCAGCTGGGCCACTTCTGGTGGGCCTCGTCCTTAGGACCGACGCTATTCGCCGCGGCCCATCACCAGCAGCAGCAGCAGCAGATGGCGGCCAGCTCAGCGGCCCAGCAGCACAGTCCAGGCGGAAGCAGCAGTGGCAACGTGCCGGCGGCGCCGAGGCCGGTTTACCCCTCGGCATTGAGTCTCACCGGTTTCCACAAGTTCGCGCCTTACTCGAGTCCCAAAACGCCCCTGAAGTCGTCGACGCAGATAGGATCGACGAGATCCTCGCCGTCGAGGAGGACGACCCCCTCGCCGACGGATAGCTTATGCAGAGAGGCCCAGGATCTGTCGCCGTCGTAGTCGAGGGTTAAGGGCGAGACCATCAGCCAGTGAATCGTGAACATACGTCCTCGCGCCAAAACAGTTTGATTATTTTAGGTTTATTGTTGTATAAAATGGACTACTCATGCACGAGTATTCTACAGTGGGGACTCTGGAACTGCATTGAGCAGCTGAATAATCCGAATCAATTTCGGTATATCCAAGCTTCGTCTGTATTACTCTGCAGTGAAAGACAGTTGTAGCGAACTATACTAAAAATTTATTTATTAAATCGCGCGCGAGACTATCGAATGTATAGGGGCTGCGTAACTGTGTAACGACTGTGCGCGCATAACCAGTGGGGATTCTGGCTCAGAGCCAGGTTTGTGCGCGCACTCTTTTGTGTTTTGTAAATATGTGGATTTTGCTCGGAGCATCGGATCGTTGATGAATGTAGAAGGATCGTAATCCCGGTACGTGTGTTTACTCCAAAAAAGATTTGGGTTCGATATACGAGTGCGTAGTTGTGTATCAAGCGCGTCTTTTCCGAAACGCCACATTAAACGAGACGCGGCTCATAAAAGCCCGCGGAAGTAAATTTATGGGGAAGAAAAAATTTTTGGCTGGAATAACGTAAAAAAAAACATCGTCACGCTCTACACATTGTATATAATTACGCGATCGATGAAAAAATGGGTAGTTTTACCGTGCGTTTCTCTGTACCATAAGCTGTATATTTCGTATTAAGAGCTCTGTATTGTTATCGTTATTTATGATTAAAATTAAACGCTAAACTAAATTATATTGAATCGGTTCCTTACCGTACGCCTCGTGCCGTGAAATAAAACGTCGATGCTATGGTATTTTTGTTAGATTATTTCGATGCCATCGTTAGGTTTTTCTTTATCAAGGCTTTGAACGTGTTATCGAGAGATACACAAATTTCAGTATTCGGCTTTTCTATATATACGTACTAAACGACATCGCAATTCGACGAATAAAAGATATGCTGTTGCAAAAACATTTCGTTCCAATGTGTAAAAATAGGCATTGCGTGACAGGTTTATTTCGACAAGAAAAGCTCTATTCTGTGTTCTGTAAGAATAAAAAAAAATGATCATTATCGCTACGACGCATAGTACATTAGCGCATAGGATGTTATTATATTGTTAAATAAATGCTTATGTATCGTCGACAGAAACACGAACACGAAAGCGCGCGTAGCCATTGCCGGGGCGAGCTACTGCCATGTAAATAAGTCCCGAACGACGAAAAAAAAAAAGGAAAAATATTAAACTCTTGTGTCGAGTATAAAGTGGAAAGCCGCAGTAGTAAAATCGATGAAAGTGTTTCTTGGAAAATGGAAAAAGTAAATGTCAAAGACCTTCGCAATTTTCACTACTCATCTCCTATTTCAATGAAGGCAAAAGGATGAGAGAATTCTGAAGTGCAATAATCTATACACGATTTATTTATAAAAACGAAGATGGAAGCAATAAAAACAATAAAAAAATTCGCCAGTTCCATTTCAACTTTCTAATAAAGTAAATAAAAAAAACATATCCCACTTCATCCTATTATAGTAATAAACAAATTCAGTTATTATTATAAGTTTAGTTTGTATATTAAGTTTATGAAATTATTTATTTCGCATTAAACAGTTTCAAAATAAAAATTATTTATCTATTTTTTACCCCAAACATTCAACAAACTAAATCATTATGTTTTTAACATAATCAGTTTAACAAATTTATTTACTAATTGCATATACTGATTAAAATAGTTGTCTTATTTTTTACTTTACTAACATATCTTTATTCACTTCAATAATTTAATTAAACCCTATATATTTGCAGTCAAACAATATTGCATTGTGAAAATAATAATGAATTAAAATAACAATAACTGTAAAGGTTAGATATCTGTAAGTTAAAGACTATACTTATCCTTCCAAGTAGATTTGAAAGAAAAAAAGAAAATTCACAAGAAGCATAATTAAAGTCAATGCCAATGTAAAGCCATAAAATTTATTTTCCAGAATAAGCTCCCATCGCTGACAATAAGACCGCCGAGGAAAAAAGAACAGGCCCGCTGTCCACTTAAATATGAATCGCCTCGAATTGGCTGCTAAACTTTTCATACGCGCGCTTTTTTTCCCTCCTTTTCGCGATTCGCCGCATACATATGCATTATATTCGCAACATACACACGTATACGGGGCGCGCTGCTTTGTTGAAACAGAGAGAAAGAGAGAAAATGCTTGGCCAGAGTCACGAAGAGCGCTCGCATAATGACCGGTGTTCAAACAGAACTCGATATTTCCGGCGTTGTGCGCAGGCGATGCCGAGCTTCGGCCATGCATGAAACAATTTTCCTATCCACGAGCTGCAGCCCACCTTGCTCTCTAAAAGCGGACGCGCGAATTGGTTCGCGATTGCGAGGAAAGTTTAAAAGTGGCATTCTAAGCGGATTTGTTGATTTTTAGGAAAATATTGATTTGATTGTTTAAAATATTTTTGCAGAGTGTTCTGAATAGTGGAGCCTGCTGTTTTTAAAAATAAAATGTTAATTTAAAAGATAAACGGATAATAAACTTTTATAGTTTAAGTTCATACAGTATATGATCTATAAATAAACAATGTAGAAAGAATATTGAAATAATGTTTAAAAGAGTACTTATAAAAGGAGCTACACCCTCCTGGTCATCCGCGCCTCAGAGTTTACGTAAACAGGCCTAGAATCTCAACTAATAGATGCTTGATGAATATTGAAACAATATTAATACAATATTAGAACAATATTGAAATAATATTTGTTGAATATTAAAACAATATTAAAACAATATTTTTTTATTTATTTATTTTATTTATTTATTTCAAACCAGAGTCAAGTACAATAATAACAGAGAAATAACTATACAAATTAACGTTGCAAAAGTAACCCAGCAGGGGAAATAATTCCTGTGTGCTGGTTTGGCACCTAAAACTAACTTAAAACTAATATAAAATAATATAAAAGTTCTTGTAAATAGGCTTGTCAAACTTAGATTCCAGTAATAAATAGTTACAGGGTTAAATCAGCAAACACCAGTTGTGAAGGACTCCGTGGATTCATGTAATATTTTAACGATATTGAAACTATATTAAAACAATGTTAAAATAATATCAAAACAATATTAAAACAATATTGAAGTAACATTAAAACAATATTGCAACAATATTTTAATATTTAAAACTAAATATTGGTATTGCGAATGATTTATTCATTGTACACATCTTCAAAGTCATCACAATGCGGAAACATTCTCGACTAGACCCACAAGCCCCGCGTTTCATCACGCGATATTCTCACTTAGCGCGAACGCGATTTCGCGCAAACGGTCGTATACGCGTCCCCTTCCTCGCCTATATAATTACGCGCAGCGTTGTTCGATTGGAAAATCGAGGCTGCGGCGCGAGGCGGCCGTCATCTGCCCCGCGGAGACAAGAGACGCCGGAAAGAGGTTGGCCTGCGCGCTACCAGCGCTTGACTGACGGCGATTTAATCTTACGCGATAATTACACCTGCTGCGCACGCCAATTGAAAATCAACGTTGCATAACTTAAAAGCGTCTTCTTCCTCGCGAGCGGCCACTAGAGCTTCTTCTTTGTTTTCGATGCATTGTATTCTGCATTTTTTTCGAATGCTGGCTGAAGAGATTGCTTTATTTGAGAGGTAGTTTTTTGATGGACAGAACGAGAACTGGATTTTAATGCTGCGTTAAAGTGGAAAAATGAGACGCTTTTTTAAGATCTGTTGGACAGTTATTGATTTGTGCTTCGGCTTTAGAGGAGAAAATTAGTAGTCATTTTTATAACAAAATTATAATTAGAATGAAGCTGGAAAATTTGAGAAAATAAATCAATATCAACGGGTAGACCAATGTTCATATTGATTCAAACTCTGACGTTAATTGCATATGATTACGTTTGATTGGATAGATGCTATTTATTACACCAGTAGCTAATGTCAATCGTGCTTTAGATATACTTTTAAAGAGATCAATTCACGACTATTATTAGCAGGCATAAACTAGCGTCTTATGAAAAAATAAAAAAATAATTTTTGACACTTAATCAATCACTGTCAGCTTGTATCTACTTACAATAACACGCCTATCAGAGCGCACGCCACATTCAAGTTTTACAATATCAATGCTTTGAAATTTTCCAATAGCCGATTAATAAAATAACAAACAATACTCAAATCATCAATTCTCATCAGCGTTGACAAAGCTCATCTTTCCAAATGGAACGAGCATTTTTACAAAGCTCCCAAAAAGAATCCAGTCGTTCGAGAGGCATATTCATGCAGTTTAATGCAGTCGTTGAGAAAACGGCGGAGAGAAAGAGAGAAAGAGACTCTCGTGCGCATACGATGTTTCAAATTAAAAAAGGCAAAATCATCACAAATCATCCTTTCCCATCCATTGTCATCATTTTACTCGCAAATTTCCTCATTTATGACCTCACGGGCCGTAAATCACCGCCGATTTAACAATGCCGATGCAACGATGCCGCCGTGTGAGAGGCATCGTTCCGCGCGACGAGAGCGCTATGCGACTTTAATTAGAAATTCGTCACGCGTTAGGACGTATATGCATAGCTGGTAGTTGGCTACCTCCAAAAAACTGTGCAACCGTGTAAAAAATTGCCGGTTTGCGCGCAATGAACTGCTGAAAAAAAAGTAATTGCCTCCTTGCATTCCGCTCCTTTTTTGTACTGCTCGAACGGTCTATGAAATTTTAACTCTTCTGCGGTGTGTTTAGATTTGTTATTCAGGTATTTTCCATTTGAAATTGCTTTTTTTAATAATTTTTTAATATCTGGTTTTTTTATTTCTGGAATCTAGTAAAAATATATCTCGATCTCATTTACTTCACAAATTAGCTTAAGAGATACATTATTTAAAATTTCTTTGACATTAAAAAAAACTTTCAACAAAACGCTCAATAAATCCCAACTTTCTCAGCAATTACCAAATGAACTCAGCGATCTCCCACTCACGCTCCACAATCACTTACTCCCTCAATAAAGCGCGCTTCCACATCTTCCGACTCCATTATCCCGAACCCTCCTCTCTCACCTACCCACACATACCCACAGCTCATCGATAAGCGACGCACAATGCGCGCTTTCGCTCGCCTCAATCCTTTCGCCGTAAATCACACTCGGCGGCGGCGGCGGCGGCCTCGGAGAAAAAAACGCGCCGAAGGTGGTAGCTCGCGCTGCTGAGATCTCGGCGTTGAAACGCGCGACATGAAGGCATTACCGGGCCCGCGCGAATTAGCATAACGTCGGCATAAATATCGACTGAGAGAGCGTAAGACCGGCGATATTTCGCGCGTTCGCCCCCCGCGTTAAGAGAGAGCCGTCGGCTCTTTGGCGGGTGAAGAGCCGCGAAAGGAGGAATTTTTTAAAGCGGCGAGGTGAGAGACTTTCTGCGCTGAGAGACGTAATGGCTGATTGGCAGAGCCCGTAAGTCATACGGCTTGCCGAAAATGCGGACGGTTTCATGCGTTTTCGGGCGCTGTTTTGTAGAAACTTTCTGGGATTTGACAGGAATGCATTTGCATTATTTTCATGCGGAATTATTAATTTTTAGATTTAATTGTTGCAAAATAAAATAGTTATTAAATCAAACTTGTAAATTTGTAAATGACGCCGAGAAACTCTTTTGATTTCGTGTCGGATTCGTTTATAATTGCATTGCGTAATGAAGCCATGTAAAATTCATACATTAATGATTTATGCATTTTTTTTCGGTTTTTCTTGCAAAATTATTCGTTTACGTGACTTACGATCTTTCCGAAACAACTGATTTACACGTATATAGTTTCTGCTGGGTAACGCATATAGGGGAGAGATGCTAGTAAGTACGCCGGCGGAGGAGTTACTGCAGTCGTAAACTTAATTAGTTTATATCGTTAAATCGACGATTTTATAATACTCGCTGTAATTCGGGCGTCGCGCTGCTATTAGAGTTACGAAAATTTTCCTAATATATTCAAATTACCAAGTATTAAGGCTGACAACATTATGTCGATGTAAATCTTTTGGGGAGGATTAAATTTAGCCGGCCGACATCTGTTAACTTGGGTTAACCGTTCCTTGCGTAACCAACTAGCCGTCCAAAAACGCTGTTAATCGTTTTCTCGTATTTTTAATAGACCGGAACTGTAAGTAACATTCGGAAATTTTCCGTTTTTGAAATTTTGAATTAACACTTGATATTTATCGTCGACTCTTATTTATCCTCGCACCAAATCTCACTTCGCAACTCAATTCTAAAAAGATTTCAACAAGCCCCCTCCCCTCAAAACTCAAGCCATTAGTCCCCCGAAAACAAGCCACCCCACCCAAAAAACAACCCACAGAACCCAAAAGTCCCGCAACTGCATCTCCTTTTTTGCCCTAGCCTAATTTCCCCGTCCCAAAAAAGCCATCTCAGCTGCTCTCGCTTCAAAAACTCACTGCGCTCTCGTCGCCAGCCATATTTCATTAGCGATCAAGGCGGCAAGGTGTGCGCGGGAGAGCGCGAATCGGGTGGCGATTTAATACGCGCGAGATGAAGGCATTATAAAGTCATTAGGCCACGCATATACACACACACACGTGTGCCACGCCGCACGCAAACCGCACTATATATGCGCATGCGCCCGAGGGCTGCTCGCGTGCGCGCGCCCCGCCGAGCTCTCTTTATTTGAATACACAAAACATTAGCGGCCCTCCCTCTGTCTTCCCTTCTCGCATCGAATATGACTCTCTTTTTCGCGTGTGTGTGGGCGTGATGCGATTGTGTGTGGCGCGCTTCTCGCGATGCTGTCTCGGCGGCGGCGGCGTCAGGCTTAATAACAACTTGGTTAGGAGGAGCGAGTGAGCGGCTAATGCTCATCCAGCGTGTCTGTTAAATCGTTAATTACCCAGGCAAGGCGCCGCGAGGTCGGGAGGGGAGATGGATAGGGACGCCGTGGGCGGTGAGGCGAGAGTATCTGCGGATTTTCGGGTTGAGAGTGGGAAGAGGACAAAGGTTGGGAGTTTGGGATCGGTTGGTGGAGATGGTGGAGGGAAAATTTGTACGTTTTTGAGTGTTTCTTTTTCTTTATTAAGAAGGTGTATTTTAGGTTTAGGTATTTAGAGGCCTGTGTTTGAGAAAAAGAAAGTTTATATATTTTATTTTAGGCAGCTAAATTTATCTTTATATCAGTGATTATTGCCTTTTTTTCTTTCTTTTTCTTCTAATATTGTAGATAAGTTTGAGTGTAATAAGATGTAGCAACTGTCAGACAGATTTCCAATCGAATCGGTTCTAAAAGAGGCATATTCACTTTATTCGGTTTTGCAACTCCCTCTTATCTACTAAAAAATGCTGTAGTACTTCAAAACGACTTAAATCAAAAATTAAAAACAAATCGTCAACATCGATTACTTCCATCATAAACTGACAATTCACGAACCTCGTTTAAATACCTCTAAGTAACTACCCAGCCACAGACAAGCCGAGTAAATATTTCCAATAATAAAAGCGCTCTCACAATTTTCTCATTTGAAGGCTCATAAATTCTCATTTCAAATTCCCACTTCCACTTGCGCTTTGCGTAACATTGCAAAATTCTTACGTTTCCGGTCGCGCGCGCGCGCGCGCGCTCGCGAGGGCAAAAATCACCTGCTCCCGCGTGCGGCGAGCATGCTCATTTAGTTTCATGCTCAACAGCATCTCATTACCATTTCAAGCATTCCCGCGTCCAAGTTCGTTATCCCCGACAATCGCAGCCACTAACCGCCAAATCGGAATCGCTCAAACAATTTCGCAATTTATCAATTTACAATACCCACTCAACTGAAATTGAGTAAACGCTCAACTCACGGATATAACGTTATATTGACTTATACCTATTATAATACCCCTCGACCTCCCCCTGCTCTTGAATAATAGAAACGCGCGGAAGAAGCAGCCGCGAGCGCAAAGAAGTATATACAAAAGAGGGAGACAGAAGCGTATAGCCTCGCGTAGCGGCAGCTCGGCTCCTTGTCGAAACGCCCACTTCCGGCGATAGAGAAGCGGCTCTCTCTCTCTCTCTCGATTTCGCGCGCGCAAGCAGTTAAAGGCCAAACCGCAAAGTGCGCGCGAGGAGGAGTGCAAAATCATGTTAAAATTAAACTTTGCGCTTTATATACGCCGAGGAGGCTCACCTGGTGGGTAATACGAGCTATTACGGGGTAGGGGTGAGGTAGCGGCGGGCTTTGGTATAGAAAAAGGAGGAGCCGGGGTGCGAGAGGCTTTTTACGCGGTATAACTTGTAAAGTTATATCGGGGAGAAATTGAGCGTTCGTATATAGCAGCGAGATGCATGGGTATTATGGGTGGATGGGGAGAGATGGATATGTGGGACTTATTCTCTTTTGCGCGTGTAGCGCGTTGAGTGTAGATGTCTGTGAAGGGAATAAATTGAATGACTATTAATGGTAATCAATTTTTTTGTTAATTAAATTTTTAAAATATAAAATATGGAAATTTTGTAAGTTGACTTAATACTTGATTCTGGAATCAGTAAAATTCAACAAAAGCACGGCTTTTGAAACCCCTGAATCTCGTGGATCCAAGCCTAAAGAGTAAATTCCCAGAATCGATTCCCAAGAAAGCCCATATACACATACCCAATCTGTGAGGGCAGCCCACCAAATAAAAAGAAAAGGGTTTTGTCGGTGCGTATATGTGCGTGGGCTCGCGCAACTCTTGAAAATGATACTCGGGGTCAGTTCGGAAACAACAATAGAAGAAACGAGAGGAAAGAGGAGAGAGAGAGGGGACGGCAGTTGCGCGCAAGTCCAAGAGCCATCAATCAAGCTCTCGAGATTTTTCAAAACACGTAACAGAACCCCCGAGAGCGAGCGGCTCTATACGCGTGAAACGTGAACTTCAAAGATTTACAACGGAAAGATAATATTACATTATTCTTGGCCGCGGACTCTAGGCTCTGCGCGAGCGCGAGCGCGTGAACGTGACTGGCTCTTTCACTCCTCCCTTCTGAATCGAAGCTATATACACAGGCTCGCGTAAAAAGAGGGGGCGAGAGCCAAGCCGGCGGTACATTAATTATGCCCACTTTACAGGTGCCAACAACTCGATTATCTGATCCGAGAGAGAGAGAGAAACACGCCTCTCTTTGTAGGAGTCGTCGCCGGCGGCGAGTCCATATATATACGTATATGCGCGACGCACGACTATGGAATAGTCCGCACGAGGAAATGCTCTTCTGGAGATTCGTGATTGTCGCGAGATTCAGCGGAGCGATTCGAGAGGTGCCTGCGAGGCGCCACGACCCAGCTGATATATCATATGTATATATCGGAACCGAAAATCCAGTCCTGTTAGCTTTCGATAAATCATATATACATGCGAGCTCTCGGGTATCTATACATTTTCACGCTCGACGAGCGGCACAATAGCCGATTCCTCGACAAAGCCAGCCTGCGCATCTCGTCTTCTCACGTGGAAAAAAGCACGGATGCGATATATCGACGTGTCCAATTAATCGTCGCTCGTTAAAAAGCCCATAATTGCTCCGAGAAACCGATCGCTTTCATATATATATATTCAGCAGAAAAACGCGGAGGCCCCCTGCGAGCCACCTTAAGGCAATCAGCTCGCGCGCTCGAGAGACAAAAAGTCCTCGGGGCGAGCGTGAGAAAGGGACGACTCTCGAGGCGAGGGAAAGTAAAATGGCGGATATAGCCGATAGCGCGCGCGGGCAGGAGAGGTAGAGAGTATCGATTGCGCGGGAGCAGCCGAGGACCGCGCGTATATATACGTGTACTGTGGCGACGCGGAGCGTTAGCTCAGCGTATCACGGTTAGGTGTATGCGTGGGTGTGTGTGAACGGCGAGATTCGAGGGTTGTGGGTGTGTGTGTGTGTGTGTGTGGGTGAGAGTGGAGAGAAGCGGACATGCGCGAAAGCGACATGGCAGGTGCTCCGATTTTTTTTGTTGGTGGGGGTGGGTGGGTGATAGTTGTTTCTTGAGGTGATGTGGGGATAAAGGAGGCGGTGTATGGACGAATTTTTGGGGGCTTTTTCAGTTTGGTGGTTTTGGACCTATTAAATAAATTAAAGTTTTAATGAGGGAATAAGTGGAGGGCCTTTGATTATTAATTATGTATATAAAAGTGAGAGTCTAATAAAATTTGAATAATTAGATTTAACTAATTTTCATTTCCTGATGTAAAAATCTTTATTTCAATATTGCCAATCGCATAGGAAACTTGAAAATTGTTATTTACATGTACCGATTAAGTTCTTGTTTCGATGATCGATTAGTCTGAATTTTAGCGAGCAAGCACGATGATAGAAAAAAAAGCCCCGCGCCGCGCGACATTAATTGCCGCCGGTTTCGTGCTTTGTTTTGTCGCCTTAACGATTTAACATCCACAGTACACGAAACTAGAACGACAACGTGTACTCGAGCTCGCGCGCGCGCGCCGTTGCGAAAAATCGCGCTTTTCCATGTCCGAGCGCTCGTAATGAGATTTATGCGTGCAGCCCATAGGCCGGCACTAGCGCTCGGGCTTTCAATATTGCATTATACGCGCGACTTTTGTATCGATCTGCCGGCGCATTGTGAAATAGAAACATTCCTGCACAATAACCCACATATCCAAACAGTAAATAAATCAAATCTCCAAGCAGCAGCGTTGAAGCACAAAAAACACGCGAGTTCGATTGGTTGTATAGCCCCGGACACACGCATACACGGACACAGACACGAGGAGTTGATTTTTCCCGGCCATAAATCGAGATTAGCGTCGCGCGGTAGGTCTTGCAGCGGGCGCGCGCGCGCGTACGAATGAATGTAGAAGCTCAGCGCGGTGGCGGCGGCTCACCTATCCGCGAGAGGCTCGGATTTCGCCCTTCGAAAAGGGTTCGCGCGCGCGAGCTGCGGCCGCGATGAGACGGCTCTACACTGGGTGGTACGTCATCCACGGAGAAGGCGAGAAAGAGAGAGAGAGAGAGAGAGGGAGAGAGTAGTGTTGGCTTACCGCGAGAGAGCTCGAATATCGCCTAAGTCCAGCTCTAACGAGGGCCTTCGTCGCGCGCGCGGAAGGCTAAGGAGTGATCCTTGGACGGTTACTTCGCGGAGTTGTGTACATGCTTGGTGAAATGATTTTTTTTGTTTGCTGAGCTAGTTGGTTGTGGTGGAGATGGGTTTGAGGCTGGAGAGTGAGCTAGATTTTAAAGGATGGTTGATGAAGATTTTGTCGAAGGTGAAAGATGTAGTTTTAAAGAAGAGTTGCAAATATTGAAAAAGAATGACTCTCATCCCTTGAAGATGATTCGCAAAAGATTAAAGAGAAATTTTTTGCATTATCAATCTGTTATATTAAATTTGAAATTTTTAAGTTATATTATGTTAAGATAAATTCACTAATAAGTGTTCTACATGTAATTTATCTTAAATATATCAAGAATACGTAACAAAATAATTAAAAATGCATTACACGGTAATAGCTTTCAAGTAAGGTGATAGGTCTTGAATGGTTTTAGTATTTAGCCATTTCAGAACTAGTATTCTCGTTATTATTAACGATGAAATAGATCAGCTATGTCGGCGTTGAAACTCTCACTTTGACTTCACTAATGCGCATTAAAGTACTTACCAAGCGCAATCGACCACTAGACAGCGATAGGTACGATCACAAAGTTGAATGCATATAGATATTAGAGTGGAAACTGATTAAATAAGCCTAAAGTAAACCTCATATTATAACAGTAACGACAGAAATTTGAATTGTTAGATTTAATTAATTAAATTTTTACTATATAAGTGTACACTCAAATGTGTGAAAGCTGGAAGTAAAAATCTCAAAACTTACATTTTAATCTTTATAAAAATTAAAAATGTTGGTTTTAATTCTTTAAATAATTTTAATTTGATAATTTCAATATTGTAACAATATGACGGGAATGTTGAAGGAATATTATAGCAATATTATAGCAATATTGTGGTTATATAGTGTTAATTTTGTAGCAAAATTACAGCAACATAAATATTGTATCAATATCGTAGGAATATTTTAACAATATTGTGTGGACATTACTACAATATTTTAGCGACAATGTTTCAATACTATTTCAATATTGTAACAACGTTGTGTCAATATTGTATCAGTGTTGTAGCAATATGGCGGAAATATTTAAGGAATATTATAGCAATATTGTGTTTATACTGTGTTTATATTGTGTTAATGTAGTAGCAAAATTACAGCAACATAGATATTGTAACAATATCGTAGGAATATTTTAATAATATTATGTTAATATTACTACAATATTGTAGCGACATTGTTTCACTATTATAACAATATCTTACCAAAATTATAACAATAACAATATTGGGTTACTGTTCTATCAATATTGTAGCAAGATTATTTCAATATGTAATAACATTGTGTCAATATTGTGTCAGTGTTTTAGCAATATTACGGCAATATTGTGTGAATGTTACTACAATATTGTATCAATATTGTAGCAACACTGTTTCAATATTACAATAATACCTTACCAAAATTATAACAATAACAATATTGGGTTACTTTTCTATCAATATTGTAGCAATATTGTAGCAAGATTAATTTAATATTTTAACAACGTTGTGTTAATATTGTGTGAGTGTTGAAGCAATATTATGGCAATATTGAAGGAATATTATAGCAATATTGTGTCAATATTGCAGAAATATTATTTAATATTAAATCCAACATTTGAAACTTTTATGGAGTTTAAAATCTAGATTATACTATTTTCTTATAAATTTCGTACTTTTGAGTTTAAAATGTAAATAATATTATAAAAAATTTTAAGCATCAACCTTGTCTATATTATTCGTGATTACCTTCTACTCTTCCTATGACATATTTATTAATGAATCGAATCAACAAGTATTTACAATTGAAAAGTATTTTTCACCTTTTTATCATTAGGAGCAAGGCTCTCTAATTCTGTCATCCCGCATTACCATACAAACTATAATCCCTTCAATAAAAAAATCCTCTAGCATAAAAATACCTGATGCACGAAGCACCTAACGACCAAATTACCATTTAATACATCCACATACCCACACCTACTCGTCCCCTCTAAATTATGCCAAAAGGTAAAAGACAAGAGTCCTTAATTAGGGGTTTCCTTGGCACGTCCACGCTCTCGGGGCGGCGGCTCGCGCGTCATCAATCAACATCAGCGCGAGGTTGACCGCAGCCCAGTGTTTTTCCCGCGCTCTCGTCGATCCATCAATGCGGCGCGAAAAATTCGAAGAAAATGCGAGAGAGAGAGAAGCCTCGGGAAAGCCACACGCGGAGCCAGCGCGCGCGCATTAACCAGCCACAATAGGCCGGGGACTCCAAATATTTTCACAGCCACGTGATCGCGCATTGTCACGGATTTCCAGAGTCCCTCTCGTTTCATTATACGCTTGCTTTTTTTCGCCTCCACCCTTTTTTCTCTTCTTCTTCCTCGGGACTGCCAGTTTTCCAGATCGACGAGCGGCAAAACACACGCACCAGGGGGATTAGCCCCGAGAGAGACACCCGCTCGTCAGCTGGGCGGAGCCGACGAATTTTCCACCTTTCGTGCGGTTGTATATATACAGCCTTGCGGACGGATCAGCGCCGTGCGGTAGTCATGCTTTTCACTCACAATTTTCCGGATTCTCGCGTTTTACCGGGAGGAGCTCGAGTCCGGCTCTCTCGATCGATTGGGTAGACAATGGGCCGGAGAGATAAGCCGTAATTGTGCCTGGGGATTATAGGAGTCACTAATTTTTCACGTTTGTCAAGTTATACTTTGACGAGCTGGATGTTTTTGAGGACCGGCTGCTGAGCCGTTAATATTTCGGTTGTTTGAACTGGTGATAGTAAGGATCTATGTTTAAATTTCTTACACGTCGCTCGAATTCTTCGACGCGTTTTTTCATTCGTTCTTTATGCAAAGCGAGGCCAAAGGAGGGCGCATAGCTGCGCTAATGATCCTAATTTATAAAGCCGATATACTTGTACTCATTTTTATGATTAAAAGAGCATCAGAAATGACGAAAGGCCCGAACAAATCGCTTCGGAATAAGCAATAAATAACCCAGCGCGTTCCAGAGCCCAGCGCCTATTAATTTCAGCAAAATCTTGATCCAGCATTTCCAGGAACCACACATCGCGCTTACGCTCGTTAGAATCTAAATGGAAAATCTAACCTGTACACACCGCAGCAGCCAGCAACATGCCTCGCATACAGACTCCATGGTACTTTTATGATACCTACGTACACACAGCGCCCGGGAAAAGTTTCGAATGATGTTTTTTTGATCGATGCTCGCGCTCGCGGTAAGTGGACACTTTGTATCGACTGTCAAACACTTTTTTTCAAGCACTGCTCGAGAGAGAGCCGCAGAACGAACGAGAGAGAGTATAGAGTGGATTTGATCGATCGATCCTCTCAGGGGCGCTCGAAAAATTTTCGATCGCTGCGCGCGGCAGGTAGTAGCTTGGCAGCGCGGCGCAGCGGGCGAGCGCCGCTCTGTAATCCATCCTGCGCACACGACGTTTTGATTTTCGGATTACGAAAGCTCAAAATACGCGCGAGAGCGCCGTTCCCCGAATTACTCCATCATCGTCGCCTGTGCGTAAGCGGCTTTTATTTTTCGTGAATGAAACGCCGGATTTTTTCATTCTCTCTAGCTGCGTAATTACGCATGCGTAAATATTGTAGGAGTGCGAGGCTTTGTGTTTTTCAACGGAGTGAAATTTTTTTTCTCGGATGCAGGATCGATTCGATTGACCGCGGGGTGCTCTGAATTCTTGAGGCGTAATTTTTCACGAGCCGCGGGAGGAGGATGAAAATATTTTTTATTTCACGTGTTCACGCGCGTGGTAAGAGAGAGAAGGAGCGATGACAAATTGCTCTTCTCTCGGGGCTGGAGTTTGAGTTTCTCCGTTTGAATGATATCTCGACGGGACGAATTAAGCCGAGGAATTTATGAAACTCCGTGTGTACATAACGATTTTTTACGGGCTCGTCTGGATGGCTTTGTGTGCTGAAGAATGCGAGAGTGGCTGGCGAGCGGTTTAATAATGGGACGCTAACAAGTATCAATAACAGATTTTTTTTTAAAGAAAAAATTATGGTTTTTGTTTAGTTTGTATCATCATGCGCAGAAGTTCAATTAGTTAGGTTTAGTTTTTAAATTTTATCCAATCCTGTCAATGCTGCATCTAATTACACTAATAAATTAATAAGACACACTTAAACTCTAATTAGGGCCTGTTTCAGTTACCACTCGAAATTGTTCCAAATTCATAAAAAATTAAAAATAAAGCAAATAAAACTAAGTAATTGAACCATTCACAAAAAAATCCCTTATTAATTCCTCTTTAACAAAAATACTCTCATCTCACCTTATAATCCCCAAACAAAATCACCCACAAAAGATTCCCAACAATAAAAACCACCAAATCCAACCACCAACCCACCTCTCCCTTTCTCCCAACGACTCCCAACCCAATCGCAAAACCAACCACGTCACGTCCCACCTTAACCCGGCATATCCGCCACACCTCGAAGACGACGTCCATACCCAGAGCAAACAAGTACAGCCAGCGAATCCTCGCGAGACTACATCTTCTCCACCTCCGACTCTAACATTTCTCTTTCTCTCTCTCTCTCTCCTCGGTGCCCTCTCTCTCTCACTGGCGCTGGCACAATGGGATCGATATCCCGCCGGGGGGATAAAGCCCGGTAATCCGGCTGGCATCTGTGGGCCACCTGCACTCGCCGCTCGTTTCGTCACGCCGCGCAGAAAGACAGAGTGTCATCTCCCTGCGTATTGTTTAATGGCATACGCAGCGGCGACGTTTTTGCAAGAACGAGCAAATGTATACACATGAGTAGAGAGATGCAGCCGCAAATATTTGGACAGGCTTTTCTATTGTCGATCAGTCGCGCGATGCGACGTGAGCCGCGAGTCCTTTTCTTACGCGCGATGTCCCCTTGCGGTGTTGTGGGGTCTTTTTTCGCTGCGGGTATTGTCGGCTGCCTTTCTGAGGACTAACGATGTTGAAGACGAGGTGAATGGAGTCAAGTTGGCGCCTTTTTGGGGCCTGTGTATGGGTTCGCTCTGTGCGGTTGTGTGTATGATGAACGTTTTGGTAGAGAGAGAAAAAGGAGAGTGACTGACTGAATGTTGATTGATCGGCGTGCACTGCAAGCTGTGCAGGCTGATGTAATGCGTATGTACTTGTGTATATTATAATTTAAGAATCCTGGTTGAAATGTTCTCTTCGGGATTTAATTTTGCAAGAGATTTCAAATGTTTATGAGTGCATTGTATTATTTGCGAATATATGATACATTCACTATATTTGTACGATTTTTAATATAAGGGCCTAATGAATGTAAAACAATTCGTTATCAAGTTCATTTAGCGTTAACTATATATTTTTCAAATGCATAAGTGATCTTTTGATAAGAGCTTTTAGTGCTGTTAGTACTTGGATTGGTAAACAGTTAACATTTCCGGACCAATAAATGCCTTTTTAACGATATTTTTAGATGTTGTGGATAAATTGGATACTTTTCATGATAAATTTTGTTTAATCCTCCGTCCAACTACTATTATTAACCGAAACAATAAATTTTAGGGCTGAATAATCTGGTGTTAAAGATCGATTTTTGACTGATAACATCTCTAGTCTAGTGCTTTTCAAGAATGGTGTAGTTAATTGATGGTAAGTCAAAAAAACGAAAGTAAAGAGTTAGATAGAACTCGTATATAAAAATGATTGTTAGACCGAAAACTACAGTGCTAACACTCTAACAGTGGTCTTTCCAATTTTCTATGCGAGAAAGATTTAACTATGCGATAAATAGAATTTAATATTTTATTAAACATTTATTCATTCTTAATTGCATTCTGAAACTCAAATCGCATATTGAATTAATCAATAACCAAATCCAATATCCACAGCAATTCGATTACAACAACCAAAATTCCAAAACAAAACAAAACGATCCCAACACCATTAATTAATCAAGATTAACCAATCTCCTCACCCCTACCCCAAAAATTAAGAACGAACCCAACCCCACTCCATTCCCCACCACCATCTCCACTAACCCAGCGCACAAATCCCATAATACAACCCAGAGCAACCTTCTCGATACCCCGACGATCTATACACTTTCGAGGCCCTCGCGCGATTATCATTTCGGCCGCAAAGGGAGCTAAACGCCGCGAATTAGCCCCACGCGCTTATATAGAAGACAGCTTGCGCGCCTATTAATTTTCAGCTCTCGCGCGCGTGCCCCTCGCCGTCTTCTGCACGTTCTAACTGCGCCCGTTAACGCGCGAGCCGCACGCACGGCGCGCGAGCCTTTATGTTTCGCCGCGCGCTATGGGAGCCGCTCTAGCTTTTAAGGGGAATCGAGCGGTAGGGTACGATATTAATTTTGGGATGAGCGGGAGCGATATAGGTTTTAATTCGCGTAAGAAGCAACTGTTTTTTAAACGAAAATTTTAATGTAAGCGGGATGGGAGAAGAATGTCGGGTTGGACTTGGGAAAAGGTAAATCGTTTGTCGAAGCTCTCTTCCTGCTTGCTCTACAAATAGCAGCACCGGCAATCCGACTCTTGCACGCGATCTACTCTGCAAAGATCATCTTGTCCATTTCCCACAAACACATACACACATACACACAGCCATACTCACACATACACACAGACGTAAACACACATACACATACACACACACACACACACATTCACAAAGCAATCGAAATCGTTCGTTTCTTTCCTCCACGGATTAATCGATCGAGCCCGGCGCGTCGGCGAGTTAGCCGCTCGCGCGCTATTCGCACCCTCGCGGCGGCGCGTTCCAGGAAGCACGAGCAATTGACCTGTCGCGCGCGCGCGCAGGGACAATGAGCGCGTCGCCAGAGGCGCACGCAAGCTGCATCCGCCGAGTGTCGGGAAAACGCAATCGCGACCAATTTGCGACTCTGCCGGCGAGCGCACGCCGCGCGCAGTCTTCCTCTTTCCTTGCGCGCGTCTATTGCGAGAGAGAAGGAGGGAGTCGCCTTTGTCCTGTCGAAAATGCCGAGGAGGAGATTGGCTGGCGTAATTGATTCCGGCGCGGGTGTGGGGCAGGAAGGATTGCGGCGAGAGCTGGAGTACGCTTTTTTGGTTGGCTGGTTGAGGAGGATTTTGGAGGGGAATTATTGGGTTGGCATGGTTTTGATCGTAAAACTCTTTGTACCATATATGTTTTGGTTGTTTAATGTGAGAATAGAATTTCTGAAAATCTTTTGCTTTAATTTGTAATTCTTTCTTTATTAAGAATAATTATTTTAAAATTTCAGAATAATACTCTGAGAGAAATGATTGGACCTTTAATGGTGGAATATTTATGAAGGAGTTCATAAATATATACATAAATGAATATTTTATAGTAAAAAATTCTGAAAGATTTATATTTTACAGTGTGAAAAGGCGATCAAAAATATTGCCTAAATGATAAAAAAAACAATATTCTTTATGGTACACATCATTTCATCAAAAAGAACAAACTGCAAATGTCTTTTTCACAATCAAACTCGATCAGTCTCATCCCATACCACCATTACCTCAAACCCCGTCTCTTTATCAATCAACAACGTAACAGATCCGCAAAATCATCGTATAAAATTTCCTCCCAGCACTCTCACGTCCCACCCAAACCCTGCCAAAATACCAGCAATCACAGGCTAATGAAATTAGCCGACTGCCTTAAAACCCCGACAAGCCGATCCTTCCAACCTTCACTCCACTCCGCTCTCGAAAAACAAAACCTTAAACACCGAGAGCTCAGCCAAAGAGTTTTCATTAAATATTCCGAAAGCTACAGGCTCTCTTTGCCAGCGACATAAAAGTAAGTTGTCCGAAGGCCTCCGGCGCGCGCGCGCGCATTTTTCCTCGACTGCGCGCTTAATTAGGCGTTGAACCGCGAGCTGAAACGTTCCGAGCTCGCGCGCGCGAAACGAAACACACGCCAGGCCCTGAACCGGTATACTCGCGTAAATTACAGGTGAGCGAAAGAGAGAGACTCACACTTGCCGCTCTCCGCGCTCCTGGCAATTAACTTGAAGGAATGCCCCAATTCCTTCAAGTTTAAAGCGTCGCTCCCTCCTCTCGTTCTGCCCCAACGTTGTTTGATACCTATCTTGCTCCTTCTCTCTCTCTCGATTCTTTCTTACCAACTTGTGAGGAGGCGAGCTTGATTGTATCTCTCGGCTGAGCAAAATGCTCGGGATCGCTTTCCAAACAAATTTCAATGACTTTATAAATGGGAGGATGGTGAGTTTTTCCGAAATAGGAGTTTGGTGGTGTTGTTGGATTGATCATTGTATTTGATGAATGTGTGTATTCATTAAAAAACTATTAATACATAATTATTATGTTAATTTTAATGCAAATCTTGATTTTTTGTATATTTATTAAATTTAATGAAATTTTGCATTATGTTTAATATAATATGCATTAGTTAGCTTCAATTTCAATATATTTCCTCTAATTGAAAATTGTGCTTCCAGCCCATGTACATTAAATTTAATGAAAAGTCATTTAGCAGTACAGTTAGGCGCAATCATTGAAATTTTATTCGATTCTACCTACACTCTAACTTAAGTCTCTATCTAGCAATCAAAAATTATATTCACAACACGGCAATCAAGTTAAATCCTAATTAAAACCCATTCATTTTTTAATTTCACTTTTAACGTTTGTTAACTAACGCAAACTGACGTTTCATCGATAACTAAATTACAGACTAAAAAAAATCCATAAAAATGATCATTCCAACCACTTCTAACCAAACCTCATTAATTACTCCCCCACCTCCCCCAGAAAAAATCAGCAATCGTGAACCGCTCGCATCTCGCATCGAAAAAGAAACTTTCATTTATCCCATCTCGAATCTCCTCTAATCTAGAAGCGCAACAAATCAAGCACCAACTCTCTCTCTTACCCTCTTAGATCCATACCCGCTTCACCTCCGTATCTCCCTCTTCCTCCGTACCCTCAAAAGCGCCGAGCCGGCCGATCACCTCGCGATGATATATCCCCCCTCTCCCTTCCCTTTCCGATAAGCGATCAAGAGCCGTGCGCGCGACGCACACGAAAATACTGCAGTGCTCGCCGCTTGGCTATATGGGCGGATGTGTCTGCGCGAGAGCCAGGTAATTGAGGCCCCCGCGGGGGTCAAGTCGGGGTCACCAGCTTGAGCACCGGCTCTCTCACTCTGAGGAGAGTCACGACAGAGAGAGAGGAGAGCGAGTACAATGCGCGAGCGCGTTTCTTTCTTCTCGCGCGCTTTTGTGTATATATACACGTTATCGTGACCCCAGCGCGCAAGTGCATAGCGCGCACTGGCTTTTTCTTGCTGATTAGAGTAGACACACACCGGACGCGCGTCCCGTTTCGTGTTTACTTTAATCCCGCGCTGAGGAGCGTAGAGTAATGCTAAAATATGCTAAATTTTCGAGAGCGGGAAAGGTTTTCTCTTTCAGTGGGTTAAGTGCCGGGTATATATACTTGTAAGCTTTGTGGAAAGGAGCTATCCGCTCGCAGCTGAGGGGAAATGACTCGAATTGCTCTCGCAAGGTATAGCAGAAGAGAAAAAATTACCCGCTACGGCCGTACAAAGAAACAGCTCTCCGTGAGTTCTTAAAGCATCAAATCTGCTTAATCTTAACGGCCGGAAAATTACAGAGGGATTATAAAGCCCCCGACAAAATCTCGCCACGATCAGCCGGCGAGGATTCACATGGGCATTTGCCGATTTTTTCCTCGCCGCGCGACAGTTTCGCACACTAGAGAAGGGACCGGCGCTGCATCGCTCAGCGCATGAACAGTTATTAGATCCGATCCCCGCCGCTGATATTATAACATTGGAAGGCGCGTTATTTATGAGGCGCCCGGTCATTACCAGCCTCTCCGTGGCGTGTGATGACCCATGATACTCAGACTCTCCCCTCCCACACAGTTGAAGAAACTCGCGCGCGCGCGTGCGCATTTAATCGGCCATTAAGAAACGATTTTTCACCGGCCGGTTGGCTTCACGAATTAACGATAATTTAAGGAGAGAGGTGGCCCGAGGCTCTTGCGACACGGGGAAGGTTGACGTTTTAAACGCTCGCGTATGCTTTTGCTTCGTAACGCTTGATGTATGGCTTTCGATAATGCAGATTAGAATTTTTCCGGGGCTATTGTTGCTCGGAAGGTTTATTTTATTTTAGATTATCTAGAAAGTCGCCCGAACGATCGGCCTGTCGCCAACCGGATCCCATATAACGTGAATAGAGGGCGCTAATGAGCCAAAATCGTCGATGCATCTCACCATCCATCGCTCGCCCGGCAAAAAAGAAAGAACAACGAGAAAGAATGCCAACAGGGCGAAGGGAGAAGAGCTCGCCGAGCGATCTCCCACGCGGAGAGCAATCGAAGACAAATTAGCGTTGCGTGATGCGCGTTGATTCTCTCCCGATAGCGGATCGGACACGCTCTCCGTCCGTGCACCTCCCCCTCCACGTTCACCGTTATACAAACGCTGTTATGAAGGGTGACACGATGCTCCCCTCGCCGCAGCTCTCGGAATTTTCTGCTTTTTTCGCTCGCTTTCCCACGAGATGGATCGTGATATTCCGCCGATTTAGCGCGGATCGGATCGTAAGCAAGCGCTGTTTCTCTGCCGAGCGATGCCGATGCGTGTAATGGCTCGTGATTACGGCGATTTTTGTAGATCCGACGCTTCCTCTGCAGGAGCGAGCAGGAACAATGAAGCGATCTCGCGCTCGGCTGCCGGCGATGATGGAGGAGTGGGTGGATTTATGGTGGCTTGTTTATGCAAAATGCGCGAGATTTTGATTTTGATTGGGAAGGTGAGTATGGTTGGAGGAAATCGGATGAAAAGGTGCGCTCGTCCTTGTCTTCTGACGAACAAAGGAATCAATCACTAAATACATTATACTCCGTTTTATACTTTAATAAATAAAACGATAAACCTAACCTAAAAACCCCTAACCATCTCACCACTCCCTCTAAAAATACCCTCGCCTCCAAATCACTCACTCACCGAAAAAAGAAAAGCACACAACCCTCCCATAAACAAATCCTCACCACGCAGCTTGCGCACACGCGAATCCATCTCCCGTCCGCGGCATCTCATCCGTCCTGCACGCAGACAGCCGCTGCGTCTCTCGTCCGAGGCGAGAATAAGGAGACGATACGTGTATGTATGTGTGTGTACTCGGGCGGGCCGGTATAGCAGAGCTTGGACGAAAACGGCCGGCAATTGCTTTTGGGCAGCGGCCAGCCCGGAGATGCAACAATGACGAGCTCGAGGAAACGTTAATGGCCCGTTCCCTCGGACGATTTTGCGCAAAGAGACACGGCCTGGTTGAATCACTTATGGGCGAGGGAGAGGAGGGGATGGCTGGGGTTTTGTTGGGTTCTTGTTTTCGGGAGAGTTTTGAGCGAGACTGGGATGTGTTAGTTTGGTGTGTATGCTTGTGGTAGTGTTTTTTCTACAGAAGCTTATTAAGATTTTTGTAAAAATGTCCACGAAAAATCCAAATTACTCTATTGTCTCGCAGAAGACTATAAATCTCTACAGCTCGTCCAATCAAACAAACTCTCGAACGACAATTACATAAAGCCACTCCGCCAGCCTTACGCAACAGCTAACAAATTACAACAGTAACGAGCCTTTAATGGCCTTTTATCCAAGCGATTCTAATCCCCAACCCAAACCATACTCTCAAAAATTCCCGGTAAAAACCCAATAACGTCTCCGTGCGCCATCAGCCAAGATCGCAGCCGGATACCCAGAAAACCGTCCCTTACACAGATGCCTATCGAGACTCCCGTTTTAGCTAATGACCCCGAGAACGATTTACGTACACATCTACATCCCCGCTCGCGCGAGAAAGAGAGATGCACGAAGGAAGTGTATCTCCAGGCGAGTTAATACTGTAAGAACCTCTCTTAGCAACTGACAAGTGGGAAAGTCATCGGGCTGTCTTATCTCATGGCGGCGATCTCCGTAGCTCTCGATATTAGCTGTATAGCGAGAGAGACGGAGTTGCATTCTCCTAATCTTCGTGTCCCGGGATATAACAAGTCGCCGGCGCCTTGGGCAAGACACCCACGCCTGAGTGAGACTCGCCGGGGGAATTAAGGGGGGAACGAGAAAGAGAGATGTCGTGTTCGCCGGGGTAGTGTTACAACCGGCCGGACTACCGGCGGTTTTCGAGGGCTGGCTGAGATACACGTGTTTGTTTGACGTGGGTGGGAAGGGGGGAGGGAAAGGCTTGATTATGGTCGGATGGATGGGAGGTGGTGAGGAGATTGGGTTTGTTTGTGGATGGGTGTTTGATAGTGGAAGTGGCGGGTTTGATAAGGTTTTTAATGAGGTTTTTTTAGTGATGGAAGGTCCGTTATGTTTTTGTGAAAAGTCTAATCAAAGATCTAATGGCAATTTGCAACTTTGAAGATGCGATTTTTTTCTATTAGTCTTTTTCGGTTAATTTCGTGTTGTATCATTTTTCGCGAGGGTTTTACACCTGGCAATTTAGAGGTTTATTATTAATGATGGAAGTAGTCCTAAGCTCTTTTTAATTGTAGACTACGTAACTGCTTACATTTATAGTTGCTAAAATTCTGCTACACCTGCATCTCCCTGATCTTCTTTTACTTTTTATTAACTACTCTTTTTTTTACACAATCTACAACACTTTTTCAATTTCCGATAAGGTAAAATTACTAATATTAAAACTTCTAATCTCACCATCAAAAACAAACTAAAACTTCCATTTTACACACATCCATTACAAAATCTCCTTGAAAAACAAACTATCACCTATACCACAAGAAAAACCCCATCAACCGAAACTTTCCCTCATTCCCATCACACTCCCAACCTGTCCCTCTAAACATTTATTAACATCCTGCGGGCCTGCCCTCTCCATAAACCCACAACCCCAGCCACCATCCACACCCATCAGCCAAGCAATCGTCATCGATCGCCCACCGGACAAGACACCAACCGTCAGCCATCTGACACCTCCGGTAATCGAGCCCCGTAGGCACCTATACCCACACTCGCTTAAAAAAACAATCATCCTTTCTCGCGAGATCTCAATTAACCAGCTCGCGTAAACACGAGTCTCAAACCATAGGTACACATACGGGCCTTAAACCATCCACCCCGGGCAGGTGGCGCTCGTCATATTTTTCGCTCTCCACTATTTCCATCCGGAAGAGAGAAAAAGCGAGCCTCTCTTGTGTGTATACGTGTATACTTACGGGCGTTGTCGGCGTGACAGGTGTCGGGCCCGCCGAAGGCGAAGATATACCCAAGCCGCGTAATTTCGTAATTTTCGTATTTCTTCTCGAAGCGACGTTTTTTCCCTTTACGTACACATATACAGACACACGGCGCTGTGTGGGCCCCCGCCGATTGCTTTCAATTTTCGCGGTAATTGAAAGAGATTAACGGTAATTGCGGACGCGCGAGCGCGAGCTTCGATTGCCTCTCGCGCGCGTGAGGGAATTATATGCGCGGCGCGTAATTGCGGACGCGCTTCTTCTTTTTTTTTTCCAAGCGGCCGTTTCTACGCGGACATGTATAGTGTGTACACACGCTCGAGCGCGCGAGTTTATCGAATTTTTGCTCGCGTGTTTACCTTGCGAGTGTGGAGGCTTTTCAATTTTCTAGCTCGGGCTCTTATCGATGCGAGCCTATCGCAGAATCGCCGTTAAACGACCTGGACGAAGGTCTGATATGCAGCTTAGGCTATTAGGGACAGTGGATAGCTGGGGTTTATGGGTGAGGTTTTTTTTGGTTTTTTAGTGGATTGGGAGTGAGCTAGGTTGGAGGATGCTTGATTGTGGGGAGGGTTAAATTAATTTTGATAGGAGGCCGGTGTAAGGCGGTGTAGTTTTGAGGAAATTTTCTTTGAGCTTGTTTTTCAGTGAGTTGATTATGCGCGTTAATGGTTTTGCTTTTCGATTACCTTGTTTTTCGAAAGTGTAGCTTTTGCAATCTACTACGGTGAATTATCAAAGCCTTGTTATTAATTATCGCTCTTTTCTAATCCAAACGTTCTCCGCCGTTATCTACATTTAATCAAGCAAGAAAGCGCTTATTAAGCCATTTTCCATCAACATTTCCAAAAACTCAGCAAGCCAATAACCATCCGTAAAACGTTCTCACGTTCCCGCTCGCAATTGTCCTTTTCCCTCATCTCTCCCATTCCCTACCAAAAAAGCCTTCGAATCCACCAGGCAACCCATCGTAACAAAATACACCAGCATATTTTAAGCCTAACCCAGCTCTCTATTCCCAGGGTACCCGCCGCCTCCTCTAACCCAGCAGTCAAGCGTCGCGAATCAGTCGTCGCGTGTCTTCTCCTACGGCCATAAAACAGCTCTCTCGCGCGAAAAGCTGCGAGGGCACGTGTACGTTGCCATAGAGATATAGCAGAGGGGCTGAGCGCGCGATCCGTACGGAGATAAATGTAATGTAATGTAACGAGGGAGGCGTCGCAAGTGCCACTCCATTGTGGCGCGACTAACTAACTCTCGGCCCAAACAATTTGTCCAACGCTCACCCTAGTCTCTGCTCCCTATGCAGAGAGAGCAATCCCAATCTCTTTACCGACACGACTTGTTGTCGTTCTATATAGAGGGGACTGTGATCTCTTTTCCCTAATTCTATCTCTGGCGCGTTACGATGTACCCACGCTGCTGTCTCTTTTTTTTCGTATAGGGGGTTGGCTAATGCCATTAACGCGCGCGTGCCGGCTAAATCATTTTTCGGACGACACGGGATTGATAAAGTTTTATAGAGCCGATTGTCACGGGACACAAAGCGGCGTTGACGCGTGATGCTGACTGTGGATGGGGAGTTTTTTCGAAGCGTGACGGATTTGGGAGAGAGGAGAGAGAGTTGAATTTTCGGCTTATCTCTTATCCGACTTATACGCGTCGTTATGCTGATTCGGGGAGTGGATTTATGGGAGGTTTGGAAAGTTTGGGGAGGGGTGAGCGGGATGGAGGAAGGGTTTGAAAATTTGCTGGATGTGCGTTTTGTGTATTGTTGGATGGGAGGATTAAAGCAATTTTTTTGAAAGTCGAGAGATATACGACAAATTTGTCTGTAGATACTTTCGATTCTATAAAATTTACGTTTGTTTTTTATATAACGTAGGAGATTAGAGTTCACAATATAAAAAACAAACTACTTTTCGAACCAATCAAAAATGGACTTGAACTGCTGTTTTATAAAAATTATAAATGAAAATTAATCAACCAGTCCACACTAAACTGTTAAACATTCAAACGACCCACAGTAAAACTAACACCTCCTCCCAACCGAACCACCACCACAAAATCAAAAATATCCGCCTCCAAATCAAAAGAAGCCAAAAGCAGCACCTGAATCTCCCGAGACATCCAGCAAAACTCTCCTCGCTTATATTCGCTACGCACTATTTTGACAGGCGAACAAAGCCCGGCATTATTACCAGCCACTCTGCCCCTCGCGCTCGGCATCATTAAATAAGATTTCAAGGGTTGAAAAATCGACTCTGCCACTCCCACACTCTCGCACTCTTCTATTTACGTTTACGGAAAAGTCCTAAGCGGTGATCATCTAAGCGCAGTCAATTTTCAGGTACCCGTGACCGGGCGGATTTTCGCCCCGCGCGGTAGGTACGTGCGCGTGTGTGTAGGCTGCAGCCGAGGCTAGTGGAACGTACCTAAATCACGGCGGCGCGTCAGGTCTCACACGCCCTTCTTATACACCCACTAAGGATGTATAACTGCCTTTCGGAGGGAGAGGAGGTTCGGATGCTCTATTCGCTCATTAGGAGTGCTGGGTAAATGAACTGAGAGCGAATTTCTCGCGCGAGGGAGAGAGGAGGACAGGGAGGATTCCATTTGTCACGAGGTTCGTCGGCTTCTTTTTCTGGGGAAGGATTGACTGTGGGATGTGTTTTGGGGGTTTGGGATTTGAGAGTTGGTTGATGGGTTGTGTTTGAGGTTAGTGTTAATTAGTAAATTGTTTAAATTGTGATTTGAAAATTATATATTGGTTGCTGTTTGGATAGTAAAGTAAATTGTCTGCTTTGTACTCTCAATGGATAAATAAATTAATAATATATTTTTCATAAAAAAAATAATTTTATCAACAAAGAAACGTTTCGTAAACTCTTTTATGAAACAATTACAGTCTGTAAAAGTATAAAAATTACTGTTTTTTTTAATTTTATTAAAATTTACAAAATTTTTAGTAAATTTATCTAAATTCTTAGTAAAATTTGTATCAAAATAAGGTAAAATATTCTGAAAAGTGTGGTAATTTTTGGACTTTCACAATCTGTTACTATTTTATAAAACAGTAAAACAATTTCTTCTAAGAATTTTTGTCCACGTATATACCCTGGTAGAAATCTTCCTGGGTTTGTAACCAGAATTCACAGATACTTTCTAGCCAAAAACATTATTTCACTAATATCGTGTCGTAGTTAAAAAATATAATAATTCTGCACTCACTATTATATTATGTCGTTCATTTTTAAAACAATAAACGTAGTTTCAATACATCAAATATTGCCAAAAAATAAATATTAACTAATCATGGCTCTATTTGATTAACACGTTACCGAGAAAATATCGTTAAGATTCTACCAGGGTATGAGGAGTAATAATTGTGCTATTAATTTAATTAATATAAATACAAAAATATAGTACAATAAATAAAATATGTACTAAACATTTTTAACTTTATATCTTAATTTTTCGCGGTAACAGTAGAAGTCAATTTTGTCGATTTTTAGTTTTGATTATTAATTCCACATAAATAATATATAAAACGTATTCAAAAGTAGTCATTGTCAAGAAATATTGTAAAAGTAATCAATGTCAAGAAATATTGTAAAAGTAATCATTGTCAAGAAATATTTGCAACTTGTAAAAATATAGTTTATTTTAATCATTCTTTTTTTTGCTTTTGGTTCAATATTATATCTTTCCACTTCCCGAATCAGGCCAATTTTTGTGATTTCGTCAAACTAACGAATTTATACGAAAACTTACAACAGAGAGAAAGGAAAAAAAGTTGAATCTAAATAAATAAAGACATTTAAAATTGAATTTAATATTCGTGGATTATTTTAAAATTCATAAAAATAAATTTAGTTCCGTGTAATGTATCTTACATTTTATCTGCAATATTAAGTATAAGCACGATTCTCAAAAAAATGGATTTATTCATCTATCTTACGAAGCCACAGATATGAACGTACATTTTAAGCCGATTTCTATACAACTCAGGGTCAACACTCATCCACATAAACATATCTACATCTCCAAACCTAAAAAACTTTCAAACACAACAACAACCCTTAAACATCCTTCTCCAAAAACCCCACACAAAAATCTCAAACCATCTCCCAAAAAAACCCACCAACCTTGATTTCGACCGAATCATCCACCAGCTTCACCAACAAACCCACCCAATCCTCACCACCCAACCTCCCCCTCCAAACCAATCGTCGCATTACACTCACATCCGACGCGGCTCGTTAGGTCCTTCCGCCTGGCCAGTTCCCGACTCTCTCTAACTTTAGCCTCTCGCGCCTCTCTCGCAACGAGTTCGAATTTGTCCGACCAGCTGCAGCAACCAGCTCCCCCCCTGCAGCAGCGCAATGTATATATCCCAGCAGCGCCCCGCTAATCCCGGATCGCGTATAGTGCAGCATTGCACGTGCAGGCACGCGCCGAGAGAGAGAGAGACGAATGACACTTGACTCGCTCTCTCGGATATATATGGCCTCTCGCCGATCGAGTGGAAGGACTTTTCGTGGATCCTGGGTAATGGCGCAATTACGCGGATTACGAACGTAACGCTGAGCGGATAGGCTTCTCTATAAGGTGAGCTGATGGTTCAGATGAAACTCAAAATTTTACGTCTCGCTGCTTAGACTTTACTGAAAAACCCGCGCACAGGGGAGAAGAAACAGCTCGTAAATTAAGGGCACAAGACCCCTTTGTAATTTTCCGTTTTCGGTAGCTCCGCGCCAAACAGCACTATTACGTGTCCCACATCATCGAAAACCCAAAACACAAAAAAGGCAAAAGTCGAGACGCATTAGCAGCGGCACGCAGATGGCCAGGTGTCGCGCGCGTGAAATTAACCAAGCCAGCAAAAGAAAGACACACATAACCTCTAAACGCATCCTCCTTAGCGCTCACGAAAGAGGTGAGGGGGCGATATCACAAAGCCAGCCGAAAACGTGCCGCACAATAGCTACCCAGCTCTTATAAACACAGCAAAAGGCTTGCGGTCTCCCCCCCACCTCGTTGCTCTTTTTTAAACGCTCCCTCTCCTTTCTTTCGAGACGCTCGCGCAGGCACACGATGTAGGCCGCGGGCCGCACGCGCCCCGCAAGATCGCCAAATTAGCCTACGCTCGCGGGGCCTTTTATTATCGCCGGCGCGCATTATTATACAATGTTAGTGTGTCGGCGACTCGCGTGCCTCATTGTTACGACTAATGACCGGGGGCCCCGCTTTCTTCTCGTTTTCTCTCTCGCCAGCGAGCTTTTAAGGGGTTGAGAGAGAAAGCCTGCGCTCTGATCTTCTTTTGACAGCTGTTATTTCGACTACGCTTTTTTTTGTCAAAAGCCGCCGCGTTAGTCTATACGTGCTGCTTTTAGCTCGCGCGCGTGTAGGTAGCTCATTAAAGTTATAAAACGACGCGCGCGCGCGAGAGGCTTTTGAGACGTCAGGTCGGAGGATTATTGAATGTGAGACGCGCCTGACAGCAGTTGTTGTCCGAGCGGTCCCCGGTAGCGTCTTTATGGAGATTTTTCGCGCTTAACCGGTGAGGTGATGGCTTGTTGCTACTTTTTTGCCTGGGAACTTTTCGCGGGAGATGGATAGGTGGTATGAATGGGGCTCCGGGTGCGATAAACGGGCTGTCGTTAGTGCTAAAAAGACGCTGATAAGACATTTTTGGGGACTGACGGACGGTTGACGGGTTGTATTTTGGAATTTTGAAAAGTGGGAATTATGGGTGAGTGACGTTAAAAGCGCTGCTGCGCGCAATTTTCACTTGATTATGAATAATTTTTGGGCATTCTGGTCGTGTGAAAAAAAGGGTTCGATCGGAGATTACGATCAGAGGTTGTTATACGGAGAAACATAGTAATTTTTGGTAAATCCTGAGTGATGGAGTTGAACGCAATATGAGAAAAATTAGTAAAAGTTTTTTTAATCTTATACTAAATTTTACTGCAATTCTATAAAATTTGGTACAAAAAAGAAAACAATTTTGTTCTTTCTGTGACGCAGTTAAGTACATTTTTTTCTCCAAATATTTCATAATGATTACTTAAAATATCTGTGAAGGTAAAAGAAATAATCACGTAATATTTTGCTCCCGTAGAAAATCAAATAGGCTTGTCTTTAAAAAACTCGTAAGAGTAAATAATCACTGAGAAACGATCTTCGCAGCTTCTCACTGTAATCCTCAAAATCCAACTTACACACACACATAAAAAAAAACGTTCAAAAACACATGATATACCCCGCCATACTCTCGACTCCATCCGTATCCACTAATTCCCCAGTCCTAAAACAACAAATCCCTACACTCCCCGAGGGGAAGTAAAAAAATTTGTCATCCTAATTTAGACCTCCTAAGTAGCTCGCACACCACGAAAAAAAAAGAACCGGTAGCCGCCGGCGCAACACCTCGCCTATATGTGTGTATTTTCCTAAACGAAGAAAAACCTTCTTCCCGATCATCCACTTAATTTCCTCGTATATACACACAGGCTCGGCTGCTCGTTAAGAAAATAAACAGAAGGCAGCGGGATAAAGAGAGGAAAAGCGCGCCGCAGTCGAAATTATATAGGCGAGCGGCCAAATGGGCTTGAAAAATGCCCGACCACAAATCAAAGGTGTATATAGCGCGTGCGCCGAGGCGCGGCCTGGCTCCTCCCGGAGCGTCTGGCGAGCCATCTGTCCTGGCGCGCGCGAGTTTCCTTTTCTCTTCCTCCCCGCGCGTCATGGCCTTTTACCGTTTTCTTATCGAGCTTATCGCGCCTGGGTCTCGATTTGATTCTCGTTTGGAACCGGAAGTGGCGCTTTGATTTATATGAGTGTGTTGGGTTGGAGGGTTTCTTTTTTGGGTTCGCGGGGAATTTAGTGTGGTGTTGTGATGAAATTAGAGGCAAGGAAAAATAGATTGTGAGCGTTTGGGATTTGGTACATAAAATTACTATAGGAGGGAAATAATTTGTTTATCATGGCTCCGGTCTTCTCCATCAAACTAATTATGAATCCATAAATCCATTAAACATTAACGGCATTTTTGATGCATACTTACAATAACCTTACTTATTGAAACGTCATAAAACAACAGTTCCTAAAAGATTAAACCTCAATCCCTTACCAAACTCCATTCACCGATACAATCCCGATAATAATTCAACGCTCATAACTCAATACAGCCAATCCGGCACCGCTAGAGAGTGCCAAAGCTTCACGCAAGATGAACACGTCACGATCGCACCTCGGCGCCGAAAATTCAGACAAATCGTAGCCGCCCCGCGCGCGTTACCTCCATCAAACATCGAGGCCCGCATGACTCGGCGATCGCGCGCCCACGAATTTTTTACGACCACCGCGCTCGCGGCCACTAAAATTGATTTCTCAAGACACCCGCGCGCCCACCGCATCGCCAGATCGTTTTCAATTTCATAAGTCCGGAGAGCCGTATCTCCCAGGAGGCGCGCACTTTGCGGCAAAAAACAATTTTTCCCGGCAAAGACAAATGTATCCTGCCACCCTCGCGCCGAAATTCACTTGTGCGCGAAGATTTATGATTACCGACCGTCGGTAATTGGTAATGTCGATTCACCGGGGACACCTCGATACTGCGGGTGATTATCGGATGCGCGTGTGCCCCTAGTATGCCAATAAAAACCGAGTATAGCCGCACGTGCGAGGTATTTCTCGGGCGGCCACTTTTACGCGGATGATCTTTTGCCGGATTGTATGTATATTGTGAGTGCGAGGGGGGAATGTGAGACGGTCAGGTGCGGATTTTTTCGGCTGGACGCACGCGTGACCTGGAATAAATTTTTGATGATGAGTGGTGAGGTCTGGTATGTGATTCGGGAGGGTTTAGGTTTATTTGCGGGTGGAGGAGGGTTTATGAAAGTCGTTTAGTAGGAGATAAAGTGAACGGATCTCCGGGATTGAATTTTTTATGTAAAATATTTTATGTTTGTGAGTGGATGCTTAAGTCTAACTGATTTATGCTGTAGGTTGGATTGTATAAGAGGATTATTGTTAATTAGATTAATCGTATCGATCTATAAGTATTAAAATACTTTCAATTAATAAAATTATTTGCATCATATTTTAACTAACAATTAGAGTTACTAACATTTACTATTTTAAATACATTTTGAAATATTTAAAAGAAAACATATTCCCTAACACTACCGCAAACCCCCATCCTTTTGAAAATCAGTGAACGAAAGAAATCTCCCCTCATTCCCAAAAACACAGAAGCCGCGTAATTAGCGTAACAGCGCTTACACGACAGCCTCCGAAAATCCCCTTCTGCCTCTAACGCGCCGGCAATAAGAGAGAGCCTCTCATATACCCACAAGGCCTGCAGGGCACATATCCGTGGAGGCGCGTGTAGGAGGGGGTCAAAGCTTGCCGCTGCACTATATCCATATATCTTGATTTCACGACCCTTCGCATGGGTATCAGGTTCCACACAAATCGGGAAACTAGCTCGCGCGCCATGGGAACGAGTGCAGAGCGCGCGGGCCAATTCGAGCGAGCCGTCAATAATCATTGTAAATTGCCCGGGCCAAGCGCGCGAGCGCATCTGTGTGCGTTTCGGTCGTTAACGAGAGAGCACGCGCCTGTGCTGCTTGTATGCACGTGGATGTATATACATGTACGTATGCGCTAACGCGCGCGCTAATGCAATTTCGATTTTCCGGGGTTAGGTGCGGTTGCTGGAGTCTATGTGTGTGGGTATCGGCAAATTCGGAGCGCACGCGCGAGCTTGACGTTTTCATCTTCGTGGAGCGGGTGATTAATCGCCGGGCTCGGGTGCGGTGGAGGGAATTTTTGGGATTGCTGTTGGTTTTTCGGAGAAGGGGAGGTGACGGTCAATCTCGTTGATGCAAGTGTATTGGCTGTGAAGAATGGTTTTGGTGGATTTTGTATGGGAAATATATATGAGCGGGGATCGTTTGAGGATTTCATTATGTAATGTCAAGTGTTGTGTAGATGTGTTGTTGTAAGGATTTAAAGATTATACTTATATGAGATAGCGAATAGTTGTAATTTTAAGTAAATACAGAAGATTTGTTTTTATTTAAATTAAAAATGCAGACTTTATCAGTATTTAAAATAAATAATTGATTTTCAGTTTTTCTTCATTTTCGTCTTATAATAAATATTATTGATCAGTCTAATGTAACCAACAAATTGAAATTATTTTTTAACATAAACGAGGAGAAATTTATTAATTAAACCTCACTAGGACTTCACTGATACAATTATAATAATAATAAGGCGAACTAGTTAGGTCCTATTTACGACACACTTAATTTTTCTTTCTGTACGTCATTTCAAAAAATTATGTACGATAATACACGGGCGATAAAGTTGTCTTAACCTTGTTAAAAATTTTGCGCACTCGCTTTGCTCGTGCCTAAACGTCCACACAAGGTTAAGATCACTTTACCGCACTTGTTGTAAAAAACTATTTTCTGACAGTGCTGAAATCGTTAAAACATTCTAATAAGAAACTTAAATGCTAAAAATACTTTTAGCATCTTCTTACCACAAACAAATTAAAAAAACTCTTACTTCAACACTCCCAAAACACCAACAGTTCCTCAAAACCTTTCTTCAACTCAAAACAAAACTCCACCCAGTGCTTACAAAATACTTTCCAAACTCACAAAAAAGACCCCCATCACGAGCCATTTTCCCCGATTCACCTCACAATAGCCAAGCGTGTAAAACGTGTGAATCTCCCACAATATCCCGTCCCTCCCCGCTCATCCAAAACCCATAAAACTCCCATGAACCATCCAAAAAAGCCAGAGCTCTCCTCTTCCCGTCCCCCCGTGCGAAAAACACAAACCAACAGAAAATCACGCGCGCGCATTGACAAAAAAAGCTTTCTTCTCTGTTTTCATCCGCACGCTGCGCTTAGGCCACTATCCAGGAAGTCACAATAATGAGCCGAGCGCGTCAAGAAGAGAGCCAGGCCACACAGGCGCATCGATCTCTGCAGAAGGAAGCTGCCGCTGTGCCACACGTACAAAACATTGAGAAAGAGAAAGAGGCGAGCGGGAAACGAGCGTGAAAAAGCGAGAGATCGCGAGAGCGCCTCCCTGGAGGGCATGTCGACTTGTCGAAGTCATCGAGAGAGCCGAGACTGTGACGTGGTTGGGAACACACGCGCGCTGGGTGTATATATGGGTGCCACTGGATCTACTGACACGCCTCGAGGCTGCAGCGGGATGCGTTAGTGCCGTGTCGCTCGGAGTGATTGGGAGTGAGGAGATCGTTGAGGAGATTGTTTCTTTAGAGTGCCTGGGTGGCGAATACGATTTTGTTGTTGGTTTTGAGATTATTTTTGACAATTGTTATACTGTAAATAGTTTGTTATTTCCTGGTAGAAAATTGACCAGATTCTGGGCAGAATTTCTGGTCAACAAACGTTAAAATGAGATATCTAAAAATTCTGAAATGCTTTGAACAGAATTTCTAGATAAGCGTCATTTTAACGTTTGTTGACCAGTAATTCTGCCCAGAATCTGGTTAATTTTCTACCAGGGTTGTTTTGCTTGCAATTAGCTTAATTTGAAGAAAAAATTTAAAAACAATGTTAACATTAAAAAAAAAAACACTTTCATCCCGACCTGCACCTCTCGTACCTCAAGCATCCTTATGCTAAACCGCTCTCTCGGCTCGCCCCCAACCCGAGCTCTCGCGCGCACCCACGTGTATACGCGCGCCGCTATTTAGCAGCCCTTAGCCGTGATTTAGTGCCTCGTAGCTATACAGAGAGCAGGGGGACCAGCTACTCCCGCATACGAGAGAGAAAGAGCCGAGAGCATCCACATACACATACATACACATACAAACGCGGCGAGGGTGAGAGAGAGAGCCGTGCGGTTTTGTAGCGAGCTTGTCGTGTCCCGTGTCGGATATACTCCTCCTACGCTTCTCGAAGGGTGCGCCGAAGCCGCATGCGGAACTACGCGCGCGCCCACCCAGGTTACGCTCGCCTCGCTTTTTTTTTCAGCGCCGAGGGTGTGAGCTTGCGCTCAGGACCACCCCCGGATATTTCGCTTTTTTTTCTATTTATTTTTTGTGCTTCTTTCAGTGTAGGCACACTGGCAGCTTGCATTAATGAGCGATATTCAGGACGCGGGGAGATGGAGAGCGGTTAATGACGCGTGAGTGGCTTTTCGGTGATTGGGAGGGTAAGTAGGTATTACACGCTGGATTTGACAGGGAATTGTGGGAGGTGGGTGCATGAAATATGACGTTTTATATGGACTTGTAAGGGAAAAAGTAAGATATGACTTAACGTTGTAACGAGTGTTTTATGGAAAAGGACCGGGGCGCGCTTAGAGGGAGCGAGGTCGGGGCTTTTGAATGAGCCTGCCTTATGGACATTTTAGATAATTTTTTCAGAATGCCGTGAAATCTGATAACGGACTGCTGGATTTTACGTGTCGTAAAATTCCCTTGATTTTTGGATAGAACTGAAACTAAATCATTACTAAGTTTTACCAAGAGTTTTATCTTAAACAGATAAATTAAATCTCGATTGATATACACTTTCAAATAAACCCAATCAACTTATTATCGCTCTCCTTACGAATTCCAGTCAGCTATAATAGACGTTTTTCTGAAGTTAGCAGTGGCCAGTCGAAAAACGGAAGTCAAAACAAATTAAATAAGAAAGCCAATTGCACGGAGAAATCAGCTCTCGCGTCTCCTTTAATTTCCTTCATCGGAATCCAATATCCAGTTACAATATTAGCGCGAAATTTCCGATCGAACGGAAGTATAAGGGGTAGAGAGCGGGACGGGCTATTAATCAGGCTCTCCGTGTAAAATGAATGAGCTCCTGCAACACAAAACTAATTATCGATATCGCCCGGCAGATGTAGAGAACAAGAGAGAGAGAGTGTGAGAGAGAGGGAGAAGGGTAGAAAGGTCCATGATTAAATAACCGTTTAAGAGTGGAAATCCGCCTAATAGAGAAAGTTTCTCGGAGCGTCTCTCCATCTACCCGGCCGAGAGAGAGCGAAGGAAGTCGTTCAATTTTGCAGCAGGGAGGGACTCTCGCGAGGAGAGAGAGATGCTATGAGGGGGAGTGGAAATATATGAAATTACCGATGTATATACAGGTATGCGGGGGGGAATAGGCTGCCTTGGAATAAAGACGAGGATATAAAGTGAGAGCGAGTGCCAAGCGGTATCTCTCTGGCTGTTTGAGGCAGGGGAGAAAAAAGCTGGCTGAGGGAGTGCGGAAGAAATATATAAGAATTAGAAACTTGCGTCTTTATAAAGTGAGACTGCGAGGGATTTGCTCTGGGGTTATTATGCTTCGGTGGGAGAATGGTGTGGGAGGTTTTTTAGCGAGGGAATGATTTGTGGGGTTGCTGCCGGGGGGTAATGGCTTTGACAAAATTTTTTGTAGTGAACAATGTGTGGTGATAATAGGATGTAACGTAGTTCTTGTAGAAAAATGTATTAGCATCAGAAGCACAGCAGAGGATGATTTTCACAATGTTCGTGGTTAGGTTTTGAACTGAATTCTCGTCCCAGACAAAGGGAAATTTTAATATAAAGTTATGAATCACCATATAGGTCAATCTAAATAGTTATTTTAGTAAATTTAAAGAAAGTAGGTGATTTTTATTAAAAACTTTACTCGGTATTAAGCTCAGTTTTTCAAATCTTCAGAAAATCGTACATAATCTTAATAAAGCTTGTACATACTTCATATTGGAGCCTTACAATTTTGCTCTTTTTAAGACTTAAATAACATTTTATTGTATATGTGACTATTACAATATTCGTATGCCAAAAATTGCAATAGTGTAATCATTATGATTCTATCAAAATTTCTGTGAACGATAAAATCTGTTTTTAAAAGCTATTGTTCTTAAAATTGTCTATAACTTGAGTTTTCTTTGAAATTTTAGCGCATATTACTTTAGTTTCTTTCATATTTTAGTATCTAAAAATAATTACTATACATACACAAAACATTATATACCTTTTTTATCTTCAAGCATTTATAAAGCCATTTTTTATATGAGTAATTCAGCCTACTTTTATCGAATTATTTGAAAGAAAAGATATTATTACAGCACACTGATAGTTGTATACCTACACTCGTTGTTCCGCGATCATCAATTTTCTTCCTTCTTCTTTGACTTTCATTTATTCTATATAGTTTTAGTATTTAACATGCTTAAGATAACTCTCCACAGACTCCGAAGTCAAATGAATGCTCATAAATAAAGATTACAAAATTCTTGATTAAATTGTGCACTGGAGCTGAACATATTCGTGTGGAATGTTTTGAATTTTTTCAAATTTTGCCGTGGTGTTTGATGGACTATTGCAGGGGTTAGGTCAATTAGATAATATAACTGATCTAACCTCCATGATAATCCAGTCAAAACCATGGCAAAATGTAAAAAAATTCAAAAAATTCCACACGACTATGTTTAGCTCCTATATTCATGGTGTTTATTAAATATATTTATAAATTTTAAGGTACTTTAAGTTTGTTTTTTTTACGGCAAATATCTCGCTAATTAGTTCAGCTACCCCTAATTTTTAACCATTAAAAAGTACGAATATTGACATTTGTACTCTATTTTTGCATTATCTATTGTACAGTAATCGGTTAATAATAGTGCATGTTACAGTATGATACCCAATGTCTCAATGTATAACAGGCAAATTTAAAAAAATTGGAATATATTCATCGAATTCCAGAGAAC
>UELX01000250.1:0-96900 GCA_900480035.1 Eupelmus urozonus | reverse complement strand
AATCCTTATAAAAATTTTATATGGCCACTTTATAAAATTTTTATAAAAACTTTATTAAATTTTTTTACCTGGGGCTGGTCAGTTAATGAATAAGGTTGGCCGATGGCAAAGAGCAGAGGTATCGAGGCGCGGCGTCCTTGAAGGAAAGGGCAGTTCATTCGTAGCGTTTGAAAAGCACACACCTAAAGTGCTAATAACGAGCTTGTTTTGATAACTCTGCATTTGAAATTATTGAATAGTATCTTATTTAAATTGTTTTTTTTCATATCTATCCACGAATCTATCGTTTAACAACGGGTAACAGACTGTGAATGTAAAAAAAAGTGAACAAAGTTTCCTAAATATAAGTTTATTTTTGGCTCTTCTCACTTTGTTACCACTTTATGAAACACTTTAGAAATTTTTCCAAAAATTTTTCTATGGTAAACTTCTTATTATGAAAAATATTAAATTCACTTTGCAAAATACCTGACCTAACCAAATAATACAATAAAACACAATCGCATTATATAAAATTAATTGCGATAGCAACATATAATCCTACAGACGTATTCAACCATTCTACTTAAGCCACTTATTTATAGTCAAGGAAAACCTAAACACGCACCAGCCTCAGAACAATCAACACTCTTCACAAACACTACATTCCAAACACTAATCCCCACCACAAAGAAAAACTAACACATCCACCAAAACCATCCAGAATCCATACCACCCCAACCACAATCCATCCCCTTCCATCCGCACACTCGATACCGTAAAGAAACTACGTATCCGCGGCGCGCTTTTAAATCTCCGCTCTCTCCCGTCGACGCTGGCGCATGCGCGCTCCGAAGCTGCGTGCGCGACGTGTGTGCACGTTTTATTTTTGTTTACGCGCGCGTAAAACTCCCGGCTCTCTCGCTGACGTCACACACGCGGCTTATACGACGACAAAGGCCGATGACGGGCCGACGCGTCGCGCTTGAGTGTGTGGTATATATACACGCGATGAGCAGGCCAGCAAGAGAGAGAGAGAGAGAGAGAAAGATAGAGGTCTCTTTTATGAGGAGATAAACGCCTGCGCGAAGCAGTGTCCGCCCGCAGTGTGTTTCGTCAACAATGCGCGCTCTCGCGGGAAAGTGGACGAGCGCGTAAAGTTTTTTTGTTCGAGCGTTATTGGAGTATATGGGATTCAGATGCGATGCTGGCGTGGGTGGGTGTGCTTTCTTTTGAGGTTTTTTTGTGATGGTAGGTGCTGCTGTTTGGATATTAGTTCTTAAATTACCTTGAAGGGCGCGCATTTTATTTTGTGTTTGCTCCAGTGATTAATAGATTGGTACATTGATCATCAAAACGTATTATGCTCGCGTTAATCCGAGATTCAGTTTAGTCACTAGCTCGCTCTATTTCTCTCTCTTTCTCTTTCTTTCTCTTACGTGACGTTGCCAGCTCCTATTGCCAGTTTATAATTGACGATGCACCAGCGTTGGATGCTTGCGAATGATCGATTTCAGCGATTGCCTTCGTAAATTTTACGTTACCGCGCCGCTGCTGCGTAATTTTATGCCTTGCGGAGTTCGATCGGATGTTTGGAAATGTCGACGTACAGTACAGAAAAAGCGTGATGTAACCAAAGACTTTCTGCGCCGAAGACATTTTTTCGTCGCTCATAAAACGAGTTTCAAAGTTTCTCTGCTCGAAAGACAATAACTCAGTGCTGAGAATAAAGATTTTGAATACGTTTATTAATTGAATTTAAATAAGAAATTTATTTTGTTTCATTCTTATTATAAGTGCACAAGATAAAGTTAAACGAAAGCGGCAACCGCGTCTATTTAAACTTTAATTTATTACTTTTTCATTTTCTCCTAACAAAACAAAACAAGGAACTAAATTGCGAATTCAAGGCAAGAAAAATATGAACTTTAATGAAATATGAGAACGCATAATAAAATTTCTAATAAGAACTCGCATTATGTCATCAGTAACATATTGCGCTTCCTTATAGAAGAATGGCAAATCAAACTGAAAATTATGAAACTAGAACACAGAGCCGGTACTCCGGCGACCATTCGTACGTCCAAGCGTATACAAGTGAATTCCAAGTACATTTGCTTCATTTTATTCCTCCATACGTGAATTATTCTCCGCCTGTTTATAAATACCGTTACTTATTTTTCCAGTTCTACAGTCCCGCGTAATTAGCCGGGCAAACTTGTCGATCTTCCAAAACGCGAAATGAGATTTCAACCGCGATAATTCAATTTGAACAGATGCAAGTTCAAGCTTCTGTTTCGCCTGTATAATGCGATCTCGGCACTCTCGTCACTGCGCAGTGTTCAAAGCCTGATTTTCCCTGCCTATGCGTATCCCTATAAACGCATTATTCGCCCCTCGACCGCCTTGATACAAAAAAAAAAGAGTTACAGCGCCGGTGCGTTAGAAGACAAAGGCCCGCGCGAAAATACAATAACGAAAATAGAAAAGCGCCTCTTCATCCTCGTTATTTTCCATTTTTCAATCGAGCGCTCTCCATCTCTCTCGCTCGCTCAGCAACCAAAGCATATACGTGTGTGTGCGTGTGTATGTGTGTGTATGCCTCGTCTGTCGTATATCTCTGTCCTCGTTCCTCCTCCCACGCGCCTCGCGTGCGCTGGCTGCACGAGAGGGAGATACACACACAGATACGTACACACACACGAACATAGACGAACACCGTGCTATATACACGGGCCAGGCGCGCGCAGCAGGGCCCGCTGTTGGCTGCTCGATCGATAACTGAATACTCGATATCTATTAATACTATTTCGTGTGTAACTTGCTTATATATATGTACGTGTGTGTATGTGTGTATGTGTATGAGTGTGTGTGCGTGCGTGTGTGTGAGTGTATATAAGTGTGCATGTGTATGTGTGTGTATATGAGTGCATGTGTGTGTGTGTGCATGTGTCTGTGTGCGTATGTGTGTTTATGTGTGTGCATGTGTGTGTGTATTTATACACATATACACACACGCAAACAAATACACATCTCTTTTTTGAAACCTGCTGCTCCGTTGTGTGTGTGTGTGTGTGTACATAGATGTGTATCTGCGCGCGAAGGCACGCGCCCGTGCACGATTCCTGGTGCTTCTCCAGAGCTCACTCTACGGTCTGCTGCTATTATAGAGGTATTGAGAGAGAGAGAGAGAGAGAGAGGTTGGGGTGCTACTATACTGGTGGGAGAGTAGAGGATGAGGAGAGACAGAGAGCGAGTCTCCGGTATTCCCTTATTTATGTTTACAGCCGCTGTAATCAATACTGGCATTATGCCATTCCGATTAGGCTAACACCGTTAACAGGGCGCGTAATGACAAATCACCGGCTCTGCTCGCCTCTAGGCTACCTCTGGCTCTATCGTTATACATATATTATATTGCACTTGCAGATTTGACTGCCTGCTGAAGCTCTGTTGGAGCGAGAATTTTCGCTCTGTCGCAGGTGAACTGCCACCAAATCATTCATTTTCTCAATGAGTTTGTCAGAATTGTTTGGCTGACGAATTGGCCTGCTGATACATTTGGCTCTTTTTTCGGCTGGACGCGTGAAACTTTGTCAACTTTGTTACAAAAACCGGCTAGACCAAGTTTACGTAAGCGTGAATAATAGAGTGAAAGTTTAAAGTTGGCCTTACAAAGGCACCACGCGCTAATCAGACTTACTCCAGCTAGATTTTAAAATTCACTCCAACAGAGTGAATTTCTGTCTTAAATATATTTACTTTACCGGTATACAGTCGATTCGTACTGATTACGGAACCACTATAAAATCTGTCGCTTGGCCGAACGAAAAAAGATGGGAAATTTTCACTTTGAAAGGCGCTGCGAGAAAGCCGGCGCGCTCAAGTGGAAGCGGCCGGAAAAACTACGTGAAAATTTGCATGCGCGCGTAAAAGATTTACGTTGCGTAAAAACTACACAACATTTACATGTTTTTTCTGATCTATACGCGACCAATTCCGAGCCAGCGTCAAATCGTGCACGCGCGCGTATTTTGCGAGTCTTTTGAAGGTATAGAGAGCAGTGACGTGTGTGTTTCAGGTTTTTATAGCGATTGTTACAACTGTTTTGAATTTTCGCTTTTAATGGTGGTATTTTTTCATTTTTAAGTATGATGATTTGTCGAGTGTGATGTCATCGGCTTTCGAGATTGTTTGAAGTATGAAAAAGTTATGAGTTGATACGTATCTATGGAATGAAGTAAAAAAGAGTTATTTTAACGAGAGCTATTAATCAATTCATTTAGAGCGTAGATTTTAGGCAGCTTATCTGTTTATACTTCGCCGTCCTCCTTTTAGTTCGAAGCTAAAACTGGTTTAAAATTAGCTCTTTATAATTCATCAGAATTTTTACTTGAATAACGCAATTATTAGCAACGATTTGTCGAAGTACTTTAAGTATATTCTAAAACCAATGTAGTAATAATGTCGATCCTTTTTTTTTATAATTAATTGGTTCAATTATTTTCATTTATTGGGTAATTCAATGTTACTTGTCAGTAAATCATCTGTTATATTCTTACTGCACAGTATCAGCTTAAAGAAGCTTCAATCGGACTTATTAAGAAAGTATACCTAATTAAAATCATAACGGTTCTGATGGAATAAGCCACTCGAGCACTTAAACAATTAAATTTTTCATTTTTATTACGTATTTAAATGTATATTTAATCTGAATTTTTCTTTATGTTACAGGTAAGTTGCTGAAATTGAGACCGTACGAATTTCCATCACGTAAGTCCCAGTATTAACTTTCATCGCAACCTCAGATTTACTCGTAAACGAAACTTTTATAGCCGCATAAAACCAGACGATTGTCTTTAACGAAAGTGGCCTTAATTGACTTTCAGTAAATTTTTTTTTTTATCAATTAGTTCACTTTTATTACAACCAACCTCCCCGTCATAAACAAAAACCAATCTCACAAATAAACTGTACAAATCAAAGCCTCATCTCCCATCTCTTCAATTCAAAAAAGCCCAGCCTGCAAAACCGTCCAAACAACCACCTATACACACACCCGCAACAGCAGCTGAACTCCGCATTCTTCCGCGCTAGCGTTGCATATACACACGGTTACGCCGCCCGCAGCGCTCGGGCTGCTCTTTTTCCGCGGGGAAACACTATATAATCTCGACGTCGCCAATCTTTTTTTCTTTCCTCTTCCTCCTACGCCGCGGCTCTCCGAAAGCGCGCGGGCGCGCGCGCGCTGTTTTTCAGGCGGGGGAGGAGACGACGTATATACTACTATGCCTCTCTCTCCGCTTGCACTGCCTCTCACTCTGCCGGTGTCTCGAAAATTGATGCGGTTTCGACACACCGCTCGTGCGCGCGCCTTTTCCAACAATGCTCGTTGTGAAATTTCAGCCGGCCAAGCAGCAGCAGTCGGCTCTCTGTACTCTACCTGCGCTCCGTAGAGTATGTATATATACGAACGGCTGTGCAGGTAGCGCAGGGTGTATATACGGCGATCCCCGCGAGAGAGAGGATTTCGCAACTCGCGAGGCGCTCGTTCTACTTGCATCCACCTTGCTCTTATCCTCACCCTGCGCGCGTGCCTCTCCTGTGTGTGTTTATATATACGTATATTATACAAGTCTGTATAACCTGAGACCTGGCTCTCCGTCCTTTTCCTTAGCCTATCTCTCGCTCGGTTGCGCGCGCTAGCTGCCAGCGCGCACTTTCACATCCGACAAAAAACACAGCTGCCGCTGCGCTGCTGCTACGTCCTTCTCTTTCGCGGCCGGCGCGGCTCGTATACATATACATAGCTTTCTTCCTCTCTTTTTCCACGGAGAGCGCGTATACGCGCGCTCCTCCTTTCGCTCCTCTTTATCGCTACTTGCTAAGCAATAAAGCAGGCGTGCGGACGAGCCGGCCAGGCCGCGAAATTGAAAAGTTTTTTTAAGTGGGATAAATAGCGCGTTGAATTGACGGGGGGGAACGCATGTTTCGCGCCGCCGGCTGGATGTACGCGTTCGAGCGTGATTCGTCTTATTTGTGGCTGTACGTAAGCGGGGGTGTGTGTACAGGGCTCGGCTCCGTTTGCGCGTTTGAGGCAATAAGTCTCCGGCTGATTATGGGCTCGGTTTAATTGAATTGTGGATAATGGAGAGCCGGTAACCCTTAGGGAACGATGATACGCGCCTGATGTAATATCTATAGTCGCGCGGCTGCTCGGCTACTTGTATGTAAATAATGGGAGTTAATTTTGGGATCGGGAATTGGATGGTTTATAGTGCGATTGGTTTTTGCGTTGGAATTGGGCTTGTTTCGATGTAAAAGAGGAATTGTGGTGTGTGTGAAAAATGGATATTGTTTTATAATCCGTTGCTGGATGGAGAGGTTTTTATTTAAAATTTTTATGTTGGTTTTTGTTGATCTATTTTGCCGGCATTCCTACATAGTAGTTACATCATTTAAGATACTAAACGATAAGTAGTACGATCTACACTTCTAAGCTTTGAAAATATTCATATAAAATTATCGCAATATAAACCATTAAAAGGTTTATAAAATGTTTATTTCTGCTTGATACAGTAAAACTTTTTTCACAGTCTATCTTCCATAATTAACATTCATCAAATCAGCAATTACACAAGCATTCCTTCAATTACAAATCCACAAAACGACAACACCCACAAAACGATTCCCTCCAGCCGATCGCGCTGTCTAAACAAAAGTACATTACAAGGCTCGCGCTCTCGAGCTCGGCAAAAGCATCCTCTCGTCTCCTGATCAATGGCTCGATTATTCTAAGCGATTTGCTCGGGACGTCGTTGCCCCGCTACAAAAGGCTACAGACTCTCTGCTGGCTCCCCCCTCCACCCCCAGCTCTGCATGTGCTTTCCGCGCGCGCGCGCGCGCGCAAGTGTGACTATCTGGTTATCCCGAAGGCTGGCCGGCCGGCTGCTACTCGGCAAATAAAAGGGTTGTATACCGTGAGCCGGCTAGGGGATTGCCTTGCGGCCGGCTGTTTACCGGAAAAGAGAGGAAGCGCGCCCGGCTAAAAGATCAGCCGAGTGTGTGTACGTGTGGCTTCCGTGTGTATATCGGGAAAATATAGAGAGACAGGCCGACTCACTCCGGGATAATCGTTTTGCGCTTTATTTGAAATTCAAGGCGCGAACGAGAGGCGAATTTTCCCCGGCGGGGCGCGAATGGCTAATGCTCGGGAATCCGATCTGTTTCATTGTTTTACATCTGGAATAGCGGCACGCGCCCGCGCGCGGCTAGCTGGCTCGTGATAAAATGGAGCGCGCGCGCGCGCCGGCCGAATGGATTTCCATACTTACAAGGCGAGAAACCCCAAGGTCTCGCCGCGTCGATATTTCAATGAGGGACTGTGGGAGAGATGGTGTGTGTGTGTGTAGCTGACCCCAAATGATTCGTGCGCACTGCTGACTGGTAGTTTTGTTTGATGGGTCTGGAGTGTCTCTTTTTATGTGGGTGGGTTTTTTTTTAGGATTGGTAGGCTGTTTTGGTTGATTGGAGTAGGGTAATTTAATTGTGGTCGATATAGTGTAGTTTTGTTGTTTTGTTTATGAATAATTTGCGTGAAATTTACGTGGCTGATAATTGTAGAGAATGGTAAATTAATGAATTGAAGTATTGGAAAAACTAAAGAAAGAATTGTGAGAACGAAAGAAATAATGATTTCTCGAGAGGAATGGAGAGAATATACATTTTTCTGCGAATCGTGGTGTGTGTTATTAACATAAATATTGAATTGTCTAAAAATACATATGATTTATAGTGTTTCGCATGGTGTAACCGACTATCAACTGCGTTTGTACGAGGCCTTGAAGATTTTTAAGCCCATTTATTTACAAGAAAATTCACACTTTTTTGTCATTTCAAGGCTTCTTTTAGAAAATCATCGTATAAGAACCAGTAAGAAATCTGAAACTTTTCCTAACGTAACAGAAATTTTCATAAAATTTTAACCAATCAACATCTAATTTTATTAATTTACGTATTACAAATTGTTCACGACTAAATTTCAAGACATTCGTAAATAGGACTTCCGTACCCTAACGAAGCCACTACCTCGCTACCGTCTCGGCCGACAAATCATTAGAAACCATCAAAAACGAATCAATATTCATCCGCAGAGCCAGCTCCCACCCTCCCGAATCCATCCCACCTTCCCAGTCATTCCCATTCCCCCTCGTCATCCAATTCCATCCCTCCCGGTCTCCCCCTTCGTATCATCCATATTCCAGCAAAGACCAAACTCCGCAGCGCTCTCCGCTCTCTCTCTCTCCTATAACCCACCTTTCTTGCGCACTTGCCGCGTCAAAGGCCATAACAACCTCGGCTTTTTGCCGCAGCGCGACAACAGCGCGCAGATTTTCCTATTTCGCGCTCTTTCTGCTCTCGAGGACGATGACGTCGAGAGAGGAGAGGAAAACGCAGCTCGACTGCGGGGTAGGCTCGGCAGGTTCGGCTCGTCCGCGCCGCGCGCAGCACACGAAGCCTCGCGGCTCGTCGTCGTCTATATACCTCGGCGAATGTAGGTCAGACCCTTCCCTCTCTCGCTCGGCAAGCGAGGCTGCTCTCTGCCTTCGTGACTCGCGCCGCGAGAAAGAGAGAGAGAGAGAGACTCCAAAGAGAGTTTCCCCCTATAACGCCTGCGTCACGCAGCCGGCTCTCTCTCTCTCTCTCTCTTTCTTTCCAGCGGATCGATTTCGATATGTGTACTTGCGGCTCTATATATACAAAAACGCAAGAGCTCTTTTTCTATCCCTAGTTTCTACGGCTGTTGCTCCTCGCCTGTGTGTATACCCGGAATTTCGGAAGTATGCAAAGATGCAAGTTGCAGAGGCGAGTTCGCATTGCATATGCGTTCGGGAGGACTGATCAAGCGTGACAATGGGCGCAAGCGCGAGGTCTTTAGTCTAGCCTATTTCGGGATTTCGTTCGATTGCCGAGCGAGAGCGCGGAGGTATATAGGTGCGAGTGTAGGGCAACCGTTATGATCAAGTTCCCACGTACTTGAAAGAAAAACAATCGAGAGCCTTGTCTTAATCGAGCACCGTGCCGTAGGTATATACACACGCGTGCACTCCGGTTCCATATAGACATTCGCGTGAAATTTGAAGGAACGAAACACAGCTCGGCAAACACTCGGGATCTGTTTACCTGACCGTATAATACGTATAAAGCGAATCTCGTTTACGTGCCGGGCGTAAAAATGTAGGTGGCCTACTTCAGGCCCGAGAGAGCCCAGAGAGTGACATTGCATTTCGTAGGTTTACGGGCCGATATTTATATACACGGCAATGTAACCCGCGCACCCCTCGAATATAAGCAGGTATCGGTGCGCCTATACTATACAGGGTAAGCTTGAGATCGCTCCGCGTGCTAGGCTACTCTTATAGGTTGCAGGCGGCGCCGCGCGCTGCGCAGTAATGTATATAAGCGGAAAATATTACACGTGTGTGTACGTTAGGATCGTTGATAACAAGGACTGGGAGCGCGCTGGCTATACGTGCTCGGCTGCTGCTGGCGGCTTTATATTGTGCTGGCTCGTTACGGGCTTGCGTAAGGTCCGAGCTGTTGAAATTTATTTTGTAATAAATAAAAGGATTGAGACTTTTCGCGTGCTGGATGCATGAGTAAAGTAATTTATCGCGTTTGAGCGATGTTATATAGAAAGTGCTGATAAGTGTGAAATTGTCTGCTTTGTCGCACCTTATTCTTGCGATTTGTGTAGGCGGCTGATAGAGTTTTTCAAGCTGTGCTTCGGATTCTATTTTTAATGCTCCGCGGACCTTCAATATTAGAAAATTATTATATAATTAACAATTATCGTAATTGGATGCATTCCAATAATATCGACGCCGCGCGTATTTCCATCATTACCAGCGCGACACTGTACATGGCAGCCAACCAAAAATTCTAATTCAATCGATCGAGCCGACCGCTTCCAAACTTCTATATCAAAGTACACTCGCGCATATACACACACACACCCCGCGGGCTCAATAAACCGCGCCCCGTAGTTAAAACCTTTGACTTTCCGCGCACGAAAATACCGACTCTCGGCGAGTAACCTCGGCGCGCCTTTGATAACAGGGCAAAAGCTCGCGCAAGCTCCGCCATCGCTCTTACTATACACACACACGCACTCCAACATTTTTTTCCATCCGTCTGTCTCGGCCGAATGCGCACTGAAAAATCAAGCCACCGCCGCTTCTCTCTCTCTCTCTCTCTCTGGTCGCGGATCACTTCCAAAGGTCGCGCGGCTAATAATAGAGCCTCGCAAGCTCGAGAGGAGAGAGAAATAATAATGCAGCCTGTAGAGAAGGTATAGTAGGCGCGACGAGTAGCGTTAGCGCGCCTGCACGTGGCGTGACGTCACCGGCAACGGAAACGCGCGATGACGAGACTGCGATGTGTGTAAAAGCTCTCGCGTCTATATAGATATGCGCGCTGCGCGCGGCCGTCCGGTGCGTAATTGCGCTTTGTACGCGTCTAGGTACATCGTGGGAGGTGACTCTGAAAATCCGCGTACACGAAGTGTGCTTGAGCGTATGTACGAGCGACGCTGCGCGCTGCTGCTGGCGTCGTGACGTCAGGCGTCTCGGCGCTATTCCTGTACCTAACGTCGATGGCTCGAGTTAGAGCGCGTATATACACGTATAGTGCCGGAGCTATGCTGCGCTCGATCTTCGATGGCGCCGCGCATGATTTGCTGCTTCATTCGATTAGGATTATAGTGTTTTTTTTTTTGCTCGCGTTGGAAGGGCGTGCGTTGGAGGTTTCAATTTATTTTTATCGATTGGCGGAGTTACCTTGCGGCTCTCGAGGAAATTTCTCGGTAGACTGGCGAGTGCGATGAAAAATCTTTTGTGTGGAGTAGCGTTTACTTTTGACTTAATTGTTTTTGCTCGGGGGCGTATTGGTTTCTCGAGTTTTAGTGCTATCTTGCGGATTTCGTTGTGCGCTTACGTCGGTTGGTTTCGGTTAGTATTGTCGTGTGTGGATTGGAAATAAATTGTAATTAGTACGACCTTTAAATTTTATTTTTAATAATTGCTCTCTTTTTAAAGTTGTTACTGCAGAAAGTAGTACATTAAATATTGTGAATATATTTAGTATTTTTGTATTTATAAATGTCTATTTATGTATTACTCTATATAAACAGAATTATACTATTTGACACGCCCTCGTTCAACCAATGACGCATACACGCGATGAAAATTTTATGAAATTTCAACAATGAATTTCCGTTTTAAAAGAGCATTAAATTGTTATGTGATACATGGTCCCGCCTAGCTTAAAGGCGAGATTAATATTTCATAGTAGAACCGGTGTTTCGCTTTAAAAAATTAAAAACTCTTCTGTGCCCAAAAACGTAGGCTTATTGACCTCCTTTTAGTGTGAACTGAAATAATACTTAACTCAGTTTGCTCAAGAGTTACTCTTGAAAAGAATATTCTTATATTCGTGAAAGTGAAAGGCCCACTAAAAAAAAATATTGCAACTTGTTAAGCTCAAAAAGTTTTATTGCTTGCTGAAAAAAGAGCATTCTTATTTTCACGTTACCGACGCAAGCGAATCGGCTGGTTTTATTTTTTCAAAGTGACCTTGGTTCTTAAATATTGATTCAAATGTTGTACGTATACATATATCAAAATTTATTAGTTTATGTGTTTGGTCTTTAAATTTTCTGATTTTTCTTCTAATGAAAATGTTTATAATATAATTTATATTTTTTATAATATTAGTTTATTTATTCAATAAATATGTAGATATATTATTAATTCATCATCGTATCAGCAGAAATAAATATGACTATTTGTGAAGTTCCGCTTTCAAAGCGCTTCCCAGTTCATAAATCTTTTTAGTCACTATCTGCAAAAGAATTACTGATGTGAGCTACATAATTAAAAATGAGTCTGAATAAAACTGTTAGATAACGTTCCTGTGATAACATCTTTAATGTAAAATATTCAAAGCTCCTATTCACTTGTAATATGCGTTGAATTTTTTTTTCTTAAGAGGTAGTTTAAAACGTGAAATATTTATATAGATGACCCAACTGTCTTTATCAATAAATTATTGTATTATCATCTTATTTGATCTAGAATTTACGGTTACGATTAAACTTTGCTGATTATTTGAAGAAGAGTCACGTACTACTGAGTGATCGTTTAAGTGCAAAAGTAAAATTTTAAATACGTAAAAATGAATATTCTAGTGTTTCAATTATTTCGTACTGTTTTATGAGTAAGTTATTAATGTGATATTCTCAAAAGAAATTATTTAACGTAATTTTAATTGCATAAATTTTGAATCTACATTGCCATAAAAACAAACTTTTCAAAATGATGTTATCATCTCAAACACTTTCATAAGATTGTAAACGTCATCACTTTCAGAGCATTTATCTTACTAAAATTTGCGATAGTTTTTCATGAAGCAAATTATAACGTGAAAGTTTGAAATTAATACTGTACTTTAGCACTTTCTTGATTAAAAAGTTTTACAAATCTTCTTCATTTTAATAAACGTTGTTAGCAACTCCTGCACAAATTGTCGTACTTTTTGACAGTTTCGCACTTTTTTGTGCATTTCAGAAACACTTTAACGGAATCCTGGATGGGATTTTTGCTGGACTGATAAGCATTAGTACCATGTGAAATGAAGACTGGATATCGTACGTACTAGACCAATATATATGGTTAATAAACAGCACTAGACCCGTAGAAAAATCCAGTAAACACTTAGTATTAATAATTAGTTTACTAACTTTCTAACTGTGCATAGAAAAAAACGATAATAATTTATACATATTGTAATATATCTATATTTTAGTACCCTGTAAATACGTTCCACCATTTCCGGTTTTTGTATTAAAAAACATTTGTTAACAATCAAATTATTAGATTATTATAAGGAAAAATTACTGTAATATCGAATCTAGATATTACATAGTAAAATATGTACACTTACTGATGCATTTCCAAAAAAATTTTGTTCTCAACGCAGAAACAGTCTATTATTTATTCTTTATAAATTATTTGAATAAAAATACCAAATTGATAAAAGAAATTTCCGGAGCAAATGAGATCGTACCGGCGGGAAGCTTCAACAAAACAGCTGTGAGATTCTTTACCACTGTATCAATGACGTATCCGACAGTTATAGTTACTTTAAAAATATTTCATCAAGTATATTTAGAGTAATTGTTATTTGTATAATATTTATTAGTATATGTTTGTAATAGTAAATTCAGTATATTCATTATTATTCGTGTACTAAAATATCGCTCTTATCGATGTTTTGATTGTTTTTATAATTTTATTTTTAGCTTAAATGAAAAACTTTACAGACCATTTATGTAAGTAATTCCTACTTCTAATTTCAAAAAGGTAAAGCTTTGATAACAGACTTTCTAGCTGCGAACTAATGAGGAAATAAATTTTCTAGATTCTCACGCACCTCTTAATTTATCCATATGTTTTCAGTTATAAGAGACAGTTAATTTTTTTGTTAAAATATTTATAATTTTCATAACAATTTTAAGATATTTTATTATTTTATTCTTCAAGAATTGTATTATGTTTGTAACTCAACGTTAACGTTTTCATCTAACCAATTTTTGAAATTATTAATCGAGTCATCTCTAGTCTAAAAATACAAAAAAAACAAAACGTAAAATAAAAATATTAAGGTTGTACCTTTTTACGTATCAAAAGCTTACAGAACTAAATAAATGTTTACAGTATTTATGATTTATGAATAATAAGTCTTCATTGACTTTTAAGACTTGACATTCCTTTGAAATAAAGTAAAGCAAGAAGAAGGTTTAGCTTTTACGATGCCTGCATATTGATCGTAATGTAACTGTTGACAACAGTTCCCGATGCAGTCAGGCCTCGTGGTCGGATAATCTTTCTATTAGAGATTTTGCTCGCTGTTACCGTCGAGAAGAAAACGGTAGAAAAACACAGAGCAGCTATAGCATCGACATTGCAGTCACGTTGCTCCAATAATGCAACAGTTTTTAGACGTCTCGACTGTTGATTCGATAACCTTGCGAAATTCTCCTGAAAGATATTTGTATGTTGTCTTAGATTAATTTATTTACTGTATATACTTGCAATTTTTATTGTTTATTTTGGGTTTATTGACATCTGATTTCCGGAAAGTTATTAACAAATAATTTTGTTTTTTGATATAAAAATTCCATTGGAAATTATTTAGTTCACCAAAGTTAATACGTAGAATGATATTAGATAAACAAATATCTCGAGAGGTGATAAATAATTTTTTTTTCCTTATTTTTGTTGATAAAGTATTAATATAAGAAAATTCTTTACTTTATACGCAGCTGGAGCAAAATTAGGGTAGCAATAAAGAATTCCATCATATCTCACTCACTATAAATAGAACCATATTTACCAGGAACTGCGTGAATATCATCTTTAAAATAGAAGTTACGATATCGTGTAATTTTATTTGTAGCAGAGAGAAATAAACTTTCAATAAGCTTAGTCATACTTTACTTGGTACATTTAAGAAAACTAATATCCCAGCTTTAGCAGAAGTTAGCTTTCCTACAAATATATGTTAGTTCGCAGTAGTAACAGTCAATTTAGGCAAGACGCATTAAATTATCGATAAGTGCTGACTAATCAGTAACTTACTTTAAACTTTCACTGCGCCTTTTGGAATTACTTCTATTTAAACTATATCATTTCCCATTTTTTAAAAAATTCAACCATATTTTTAATACTTTAAACGATATCGCATTATTTTCGCTTACACGCTACACCACAATCAGCGCTTTATTATGATGAAACTGGAGACAGAACACATACATTGGACACATTGTATGCAGATGAACTTTTGAAAGGCGACGCACTCCGATTTTAACATCGCGTAAAAATAGCCTTCTAAACTCACGCCATGCCAATGCACCGGCGCATCCTCGTTTCCAGTCTACAAACTGTCATTAAAAAATACTCTCCAAACCAATTACTCTCATTTTCACGAGAGCCCCACCTCGTTCGAGGAAGGAGCGAAATTAAAAAAAAAGGCTAACCGAGCCAATCGCGCCAATTCATCCGTGCCAAATCAGAAAGCGTAAAAAAAGAAAGGCAGCGGCAGTAGCAGCAGCAGCAGCGGCAGAGAGCGAGTACATAGAGAGCCGATGATCCGCGCGCAGCTCACGCTCCTGATCCCCCCGCACGAGCGATCGGCTGAAAATCTAGCGTATAAACGTAGCCAAGAGTCTCTCCTCTCTTTCTCTCCTTTGCATTCCACACGGCGATATATGAATGGCTGTTATCCTCTCTCGCTCTCGCCTCTCTCTCTCTCTCTCTTTAATCCCCGAGGAGATAACAGCGGCGCGCGCGCTCGGGCACACGCGAACTTGGAGGGAGCCGAGAGGTAAGGTTAGGCGAGGAACAAGTGGATATAGAGCCGTGGACCGCCGGCGCAAGATCGTGAGAAAGCGCGACGATATACACGTCCCTCTCGCTCGCTTTCTACTCTAACTCGCGCGCGCGCGCGCGCGTGTGTATATATATATATATACACACGGCTTCGTCTCGCTCCTTTGTTACCGCGTCGTTGCTTCTTCTTTGGAGAGCTCGCTTGCGCTGGCTGACCTCGCTTCATCTCTCTCTCTCCCTCTCTCTCTCTCTCTGCGCGCGCGAGCAAACGGTCCCGTTAGCCAGAAGTTCATTTCATGCCCTGCCTGCTTGCCTCGTGGCCGCGGGGATGTTACCGCCGCCGCCGCCGGACGTAGACCTCGGCGAAAGCTCGCCGCGCGCGCAATGAACTCGCGCGTTATTTTTCTCTTCGCGGACGACGGCGACGACGACGACGACGCGCCGGTGGGGGGTATAAGAGGGAAGAAAAAATAATCGCGCGCGATTATTTTGCTCCTTTTTTTTCGCGTGCTCGCCAGTTTACGACGTCTATGGGTGTATACATACGCCGGATGAGCGGTGAGATTTTATCGGATTCGGAGCTTTTAGTTTCGCACATGAATTTTGTGTGTGTGTATAAGAGGGTAGAGATAGAGGCGGGCGTGTGTATGCGTGTTTTATGGAATTTAAAGCGCTCGGAATTTCAATTTACATTCCGGATCGTTTTTGTAGGATCTTGCAAATTTGCGATATAAACTGCTCCCCGCGTCCCCTTGGCTCGATCGTCTATTTTTTACTGGCGATAAATTGTTGCGCCGAGCTATTAAACCATTTGAATTTATAATTCAGCTATTAATGCCTGCTTGTAGGAGCATTTAATTTAGCAATAAATGTTTCGTGAAAATAAGAGCACCAGCGTCTATTGGTTTATTGAATGTAATTATGTCTAGTCAGTGCGTGTAAGTTTGTAAAAGTTCATTGCCGTATTGTAATTTCACTTTAATGTTTAGTATAAATTTCAGAGAAAATGGTACTTTGAAATACTTTTTGGTCGATTTAACAGTAAATTTCTAATTTATTCTACACTTATGAAAATAAAAAAAATAATACAAATATTTAGAATCAACTAAAAAAATTCCATCTACATCTTCAAATCCACACAAAGAACTAGCACACACCTCAAAAACAAGTGGAAAATTTGAGCGAACCATTCACACCGCGGCGCAAAACAAGTTCCCGCATACCAACGTCCAAGTGCTTCACTTAATACATCCACCTAACTAGAAACAGCGCTCTCGCACTCCACACCCAGCCCGGTCCAAAACGAGAAAAAAAGCATCTAAATATTCGTTTCCCCTCATAAACACCCACTTACACGCATTTCCAATTTTCTCCTCTCCAGCTCGCTCCCCTTGAGCGCAAAGCTCTTCTCGCGCTGCGGGCCGATTAGCGCGCGCGCTCGCTCGTGCGAGTGCACATACGCTCGACCGAGACCTTTTTTTTTGCGCGCGCGCGCGCGCGCACGGAATTTTCGTCTGCCGGCGTGGCGGCGGGGCAAATAAAAGCTCTCGGGGGCTGAGAGCGCACGTGCCGCGTCTACGAGCCACGTGCGTTCCGCGTACGCTCTCGATTTTTACGAGATTTTACGTGGAGGCGGATGTGTATGGTTGATGGGGGAGGGGTGTGGGATATTTTTTTGGGGTTGGTGTCTAGTTTGGTTGTTGTTTGAGGGTTGAGGATGTGACATCGGTGCAGTTGGGTGTTTTGGGTAGTTGTGTGGAGATTTGGGTCTATTCGGAAGGATGTTGAAAATAAATGGATGCTTATTATTTACGTGGAGTATACGTAATTATTAGTAGAACGTGTGCTACTGTGCAGAAATATACATTTGTTTTTTCATTTGCTGTGAAGGTATAAAATAACAGATTGTTTTGAGTAGTTTCGTTAACTGAATAGTAAACTGTGTATAATTGTACAGTAAAATTGTGAAATTCGTAATTTTCAATTTAACAGTTTCGACATCGCTAAATTGAGCAGAACTTCATGCAGTTTGACTATAGCCGCTAAAATCAATCCTGATATACGGTCTCGTTGATTTGAATATTATGTTGAATTTACAATATTGAATTCCACAATCCGTATTTATACCCAACGTTACCGCGGGCTATCGCTTATATTCCTTACAAAACTCTCGTTTTTTCCCCCAATATAAATAAATAATATCAAAAGCCGTATCTTAACCGTTAGCAGAAAAACTGCCCCGGAGGATAATCCGAAGTTGTTTTGAAATAGAAACGAGGTTGGCGATTTGGAAAGCTCAGAGCGCGGAGAGCAGCTAGCCCGAGATTTATGCTCGTATAATACGTAATTTGTACACTGCGAGTACGGGCTCTCTGGCCGTGTGTCTGCGCACTAACGGGCCGGGATCAGTCATGCGCGAAAACCGTATATATAGACGTGCAAATTTTAATTGTTTCCCATAAATCACGGGGCCCCGCGAGTATTTCGATCGTCTGATTTTCGTGTGCGTCACTCTGATAGCTGTAATAAGCGCGCAATGTTATATACTTTATCTGCTGCTATAAGACTTTCTGCTTGCCGTGTGTATATAACGGGCGGAGCCAATTTCAGCGAAGGATACTGTTTGAAGTTAATCTACATCCGGTTGAATTGCTTTCTAGATAACGTTCCGCTGGGACAATAACTGAAACTGCATTATTCATACGGATATAATTAAAAAGGGGAAAGAATGATGATCAATTATTTCGTAACATTCTACTATATAGATTTATTATCAAATAATACTCTCACTCCAAAGAATGTATATCTATTTTTCCAAAAACAAAATCTTTTTTCTTATTACTGACCAACACAAACAAACAAGCCGTCCCAAAAACTGATCCGCCCATTCCTCAATCACTCGCAGAAAGACATCTCATCCCGTAACGCATAAATTTCATCCTGTTGCGTGGGTGTATGCACGCGCCGGGATACAGCATCCTCAGCGTGCGCGTGCGTGTCGGATTCTCGCCGCAAACGTGTGTTTGCTCACCTCTCCGGGGCTGGCTGGCTCCCTCCCAGCCTCCCGATGGTTCCGGAGCGTCTATTGAACCGGGCCAGCAGCCGTAATGAGCGCGTCTGTAATGCGCCTCTCTATCCGGCGAGCTATCTCTCTATATATATACAGCACGAGCGTGTATCGATGCACGCGCGCGCGCACGCCCGGATTAAATAATAAGCAGATACGTACCGAGCGGTTGCGATTAAAAATAGCCGAGTAAAGCTGAGAGAGATCTAAGTGGATGGTGTATAGGCGCAGCAGGCTGGGTCGTTATGGCTTTAATAAGTGGCTTTTCATGACCGGTGAGTTTTGAGGAGATAGACACCTGTGCGCTGTGTGGGGATTGGATTGTACTTTCTTTTGTAGCGATGGTATTCGGGTTGAAATTTGAGGAGAGACTTGTAGTTCTCGGCGCGATGACACTTTATTCTTTCTGTCTGACTCGTTTGTTAGCGGGAAAATAGCTTGCATTTAACGTTAAAGCTGTGGATATAAAGTTTCAGTGCGCGTTAACGTAAAATATCCAATCACCATGGGTGCATTTTGCGAAATAAAACAGACAAAATCCACTGGCGCGTTGCACCCTTTTAAATGGATTAATCGTGAAAGCGCGGGTCTTTCAAAATATTTCATCGGAAAAGCGCATATATACATGCAGGAGCGATCCGCGAGCGAAACCATATATCTGCGCATACGCAGCTATATACTGCACGTATATATACGTATATAGCCTCGATTATTCCGTCTCGCACGCGGAACAGCTCGTACCATCATATTCCGCTCGCTCGTATACGTACTTATGTAAAAGCTCGCCGCGGTGTATATACAAACCGAGTCTCTTCGTGCACTACGCGGCGTACACACGCATATTATTACCGTGCGTCGTGTCCTTTTCTCGTCTCTTTCCCACGCCTACTGTATATTATGAGCCCTTGTCGTCTTTTATCTTGCTGGCTTTCTCTCGCTCTGTGTAACCGACGCCACCCATCTGGTGTGTTCGGGCTGTCTGTTGGTATGCCGGAAAGTTTTGGCTATGGTGAAATGCTTTTCGAGGATTGAGAGGATTGAATATATTTCGGATTTCTGTGTTGATGTGGGAAAGAAGTTTTTGTCTTTGAGAGTTTAGTTTGATAGAGTGGTATGGTTGTAGCGAGTGATTTTTAATGAGATTTCAGTTCTTGAAAAAGAATTACAGTAGTGATGTTGATGCTAAAAAGTTCATTAACCTAAAAATGTGGAATTACGTGATGTAACGATGGATAAAATAAAATGACTTTCTGAAATGTCAATTTGATGCTTTCGATTATTTAAGAAATATTGTACAAATAATATGAAACTCACTGTATGTACATAAGAATCATAATGATGACAGTTTTTTGCTACTTTATCATAACGAGACTGCATCGATTAACCAAATACCTCAGCTAAGTGAAACAGTATTGCCAACACGATAATCGTCGCAACACATTAATTACGAGAGATGAAGAAAGAGTTATATAGACTGATTCTAGGTTGAAATTGATTGGGAAATTATCGTTTACTTTTTCCGCGACTACCGTGTATAATTAAAACCTTCGAGATTTTCTTGCTAATTTCAGCGAACAATCGCGCTCAGCAATCAAAGCACGAAAATACATATAATAATTTCGAGTTTTTCAAACTGAGAAAATTATTTGCACTTTTCATTAAGGCGATAATTGCCGTCAATTATAATCCGGCTTGAAATTTTTTCGTACTTCTTATACCCACAATTTCGACAACTCTATATAAAACTCCAGAAAACTATTGCTATATCAGAACTACCAAATAAAAATCATTATCTCAACTGCACCACAAAACAGTCAGAATCGCAAAGCCCGTACATCCCATTTACAAAAACCAAACGCTCGTACCCAGCGCGCTCGACATAATCAATGAAATCACAACATCCCGGAACCCAGCCACAAGCCCTGCCAAATATCCTTCATTATTCACTCCCCAAAAAACAGCCCAAAACTTTTACCGCTCCGAAATCATCCATAAATCCATTACAAATCGCTACGCGATCGCGACAATAAAGCAGCCCTCCGCTCTCCCCGCTATTAATCGTCATCGGATATTATCCGCGCAAATACGGCGTCCCTCTGCCTCCCTCCTACGGCAGCCGCGCGTAAAGACGTGGGTTATGCGCCTGCGCGCGCTAGTAGCTCGCGGAATCCGAATTGAATGAAAGCCGGCGCTAGCGCCGCGCGAAAAAGGGCGCCACATATACACACGTTCGAGAGCACGTGGCGCTGAGCGCGTGAATGGGGGTGGGGGTGGCGGCGGTCCGCGGAGTTTTACAGGCGCGTCGTAAAGGCGCCGCGGCGCGTTAACGGCCCGCTGGATGCTGCTTTACTGACGGAATGTGGCTTGTTTTTTTTCGTCGCCGAGGGGTAATTGATTTGCGTTGTGATTTATGAGGGGTTTTGTGGTTGGGTTTATGGGGCTGGCTGCGAGCTGGTTGGGAAAAGTGAAGGTTGGGGGAGAGGGGAGTGTACTTGGATTGTACTTGGGTTGAGAGAGCGATGGGGTTTATTAAGTTGTTGGAAGGGTTGGGAGTAAGGAGCTTAGTTGTTCGTTGGAGCGTTAGACCTTTTCACGTGAGTTTCCAAATGTGTAGGGTCGTGCTAGCTTTAGATGAAACGAAATTTTTCGCGAATATTTGTTTTAATTGCCGTTAATTTATTTGCTAGTAGTCTGAAAAATCACATATTGAATACGGTTACAAAAAAAGGCAGCTACATTATTGCCCCGAAAACCTGCAATTTATTATCGATAAAAGCACCGGCAACTCATTTGGCAACAAAAGCTTTCCGTCCAAAAACAAACGCCACCTATCGATACCCGCCAATTTCATCATTCCGAACAATTTATATTTCGATCATCTCGCGCGCGCGCTAAACAAATATCACATAAACGCCAAAGCTCGTGCGCTCTGCACGCGCGGAAAATTCCTTCGACCTCCTCTCGCCAGGATCAATACACCGTACAGCACATTTTTTCTGCTAAATCTACGCTCCCTCGCTCGTCTCTCTCTCTCTCTTTTTCTCTGTGCTCTCAGCAAAGTACATATATACGCGTGCACCAGGCCCTATACTCCGCACGGTAACGCAGACGTGCAAGTATCCGTCCGCGGAGCGAACGAAAAGAAAAAGACGAGAGGAAAACTCAAGAGATGTGCAGCTGTAACGTCAAGCCTTGCTCTAGTACAAAATAGAAAGCGAAAGACAGTGCGATGAAAAAAAAAGGGGTGGGAGAAATAAGGCGCGCGACGCGCGAGTAACTAAACTATGTAATAGTCGCGGAGAGAGCTGAGACGTGCGCGGAGACAGCGCGTCTAGGGTAACGCGGAGAGTGTAAATTAGAGCGAGAGAGAAAGAGGTAAATTAAACAAGTATTACAACTGAGCGAAACAGTGGAAGATTGAAGCAGTAAACTCGCGCAGGAGAAAGAGAAAGATGGAAACGGAGAGAGTAAGAGAACGTACGTACGTTATGCACGTGGCTGCAGAGCTATATACACAGCTCTCTCTCTTTCTCTCTCTCTTTGCTAGACTGCGGTGGGATCGATTCGGGGAGCCATCTCCCCTCCCACTACCCACCGTAGTGTACACCCCCGCAGCGTAACGCACGCGCGTCGAGCTGCACACACACACAAATACACATACACGCGCACAGAGACAGACACACAGACGCGTACACACAGACACAGGCGGGTACTTCGAACTCTAGTCGAGTTGACTCCTGCGCAAGCCTCATCCTCTCTCTCTCTCTCTCTCGCAGGTGCATCCGAGCGCGAGTATCCTCGAGGCACGCCAGAGAGTTTCCCGCTCCTCACCGGCTTTTCTCTCCTCCGGCTCCTTTTCTATCGTTAGCGCGAGCTTTCCCAAGCCTCACCTTTGCACCTTTTCGACCTAAGTGCCGGATAACGAGAGAGGGAGAGGAGAGGAGTGTTTTTTCCAAAGACAGCCGGGGAGAAAGAGAGTACATATTGATCGAAATTTTCTACCCGAGCTTTTTTTTTTTGCAAGCTCACCGCGGATTTTTCCGAAGACCATAGTGGATAGCGCAAAGGCAGAGGAAACTCGGAACGCTTTTCCGTCTGCATTTTTCAAACCTGACGCGCGCACGTAACTTTTCAAAAGAGTTTTCAATCCCCCTTTGTTCCGCCGGTAGGGTGGGAGACGCGATTTTAAAGCTCGCTCTATGCCTGGCTGCGGGGTTCTCTTTGATGAGCTTTTTGCTGCAAGTTGAGCACGGTAAACTCGTCGGGGGAAAAAACATCGCTCTCGAGTGGGAACTATATACATAAATTACGGGCCCGCGGACCTTTTCGAACTATATCATTTTTCTCGCTGGAAAAATCAGCGCTCAATTATTGCTGAAAGCTCCTTGTGCAATTGACTTATCTCATTCATAATGGAAAAGTTAATTTTGGCTTCGCGTTACCTTTCGAGCATGATTACCAGAAAGATGAATTTATTTGCTTTTTAATGAAAAGTTAATTGAATTTACCGATCTTTCTGTTATTCTCTTTGTTTACTTTTGGGATATATCTAGCTCGTTTATTATGTGGTGAGCTCTAGAATTTATAAGTCTTATAAATTTCATTATTTGCTTTATCTAAATAAATCGCCATTTGTAACCTTGATAAAGTTTGCAATAAATAAAGTTGTAATTCACAACTTAATCTTTTTACATGTTTTTCAACTTGCTTAATCTTTACAATTTACAGTCACGCAAGTGTTTTGAACATTTAAATCTTAGTTTCTCCGTGATTAATAACATTGTTTCTAGCATCCCACGTACGGCTAGATAATTCTAAAAGTTTCAACCCACCCATGATAACAAGTCATATACACTGTAATAAATATTAAATTTTTATTGATTATCGAGCTTTTTAATGCAGTTTCGTGCTAGTTGAAAGTTGGTTAAGTAGAAATGTTGGAACTTTTTGTTTGAGAGAAAAAAGTACCATAACGAATTCCGTACGGTAGTCTATATTATATACAGTAATTGGGTACATTACTATATAAACTAGTTTACCAAGCTATTTTCCTTAATTAAAATTACGAAATTTCTGAGTAGTTACTGTAATAGTGGGTCGTACCTGTCCATCGGTAGCTTTCGTGTTTTAACCTCATTTAAGTAAAAAGAAAAAAATTAATTACTTGATAGTATATAATCATATTTCTACGTAGCAAACTTCTTTAATATTTATGCCAACAAAATCACTTGGCTATTCTATAATCACTGTGCACCAACAGCAATACCACCAAAAAATTTACAAAAAAAGAATCCACAGAAGCCTTACCTTCACTCGAGTCAAAAACAGCTAAAATCATTTTCACAACTCAATAAATCTGCTACATCCGATCCAACCCTACTCTCCCAACAGCACGCATCCACCGAGAAATTAGGAAACCAAGCCCGAGCCAATCTCCATCAAACTCTCGCGCAAAATCTCCAGCAAAGCCTATCGTCATGCACCTCGTCACCAACGCACTCGTCGGACGACGCAGCAGCACTTGCTTACATCCTTGCCGCGATTACGTCTTGAGATTCGCCCGGCGCGCCTCGACCCTGGAAACTCAATTATGATCCCTGCGCTCTCCTCTGCCGTAGTGGCGCGTAATTAGCGCGCGGCCCCGGCGGGATGTTTTATTCAAATTTTCATTAATGCATTAAAATCGAAACGCGCGCGCGCGCGCTGTGATTATAACCGTTGAGCGCGCGCCTCCGGCGCAGTGTGTATGCACTATATGGAACCTGCCGAAAATACGCGTCATTGTTTCTACGAGCGAAGGGTGGGTCAGAGCAGCGAGTGCTTATTCTTTTTCAGCGTCATGGCTGCTGCAGCACTGTCTAATTAAATTTGCGTGAGCACGTAAAGCTAGGCCTCTTGGATTTTTTTGTCGAGTGCGAGCCTCGAGATTTTCGAGATCGGCGCGTGTAGAGCTCGCCGGAAAAACGTCGCGTACATATTGGGAGGTGAGGAGGGTAAAAAATCGTCGAAACACAAAAGCCACTCGTGCTCCCCGGCTCGGCTCGTTGCCGTCTCTCGCGCTTTTTTTCCTTCTCGTTTCTCCTGCGCTCACCTACCTCTCTTTTTGCAGGCCGAGCGCTCTGGCGTATACGTATACGTAGCTTGTCTCTACACTTTTCTCATTCATTGCCTCTCTCTCTTTCTTTTTGCTTTTCTGTTCTCTCGCTCTCGTTTTCTCCACTTACTTTTTACGCCAGTCTGAGTGATTTTCTCTTGTGCTCTGGTCGAAGCGAATTTGAGACCTGCGCACATGGCGGCTTTTGTCTTTCGTAAATCTCTGGGTGAGTGTGGGTGATTTTTGGGTTGGATGCGGAATACACGTGTGTTAAATGAATTAGGGATTTTATACATCGTTTTTGGTGCATGCGGTAATTTTATATCTCGTGCGGAAATTTAAGTATATTAAAATTTTATTCTACGGTGCACGGCGAGAAAAAAGCATCTGTTTTTCACGTTCGCGCGGAACGTTTACAAGTTTTAATTTTTAAAATAAAATTATTTTCTTCGGTATAATGGTCTCATTAAAAAGACACATTTTATAACTTTAAAATACGTACGATGCTCTTTTGCTAGAAATTTTATTACTGGTCATTAAAATTCTTCGCTTTCAACGCGCTATCGTTACAAACATCCAGCTAAAAAGTCCTGAAATCATTTAAAGCGATTCTTAAACGCAGAAAATTTTGCTATTGGAAATCCCCGAAGCTAGATGAAATTGAAATCGAAGCGGAGAAAATTTGGAGTCAATATTTTTAGAGCTAAAAGCGGCGCCAATTTGAGTGCCGCATCACGCTGAGTCTGGCAATGAATACGGCACCCCTGGGCGCTAGGCTTTATCGTACAAACGCATTACTTTTTTCTACGAGGGTATATATGTATATCGCGCGTGACAGCGATAAATCGAAAGTTATTGTAAATTTATTATACTTGAGCGATATTGATTTATTTTAATGATTTCATCGTTGAGTTTATAAAGTATTCAAAGAATTGAAGTACATCAATCACAGTCTAATAGATACGTATATTTAGAAATATTAATGGAAGGTTTATATTAGTTTTATTAGTCGGGTGGATTATTTTCTTGAACCGACAGTTTTTCTAATTCCTGTAAGAATTTTTGGTATCTAGTATCAAATGCATGAATGAAAAAAATCACATATATATTTATAAACCTGTAGAAATAACATTCTAGGACAATGTAGATCTTTTAACGCGATAATAAACATTCAGTATCCGATAACAGTAACATCAGTAATTTTGCACTTATGTTTTATACTTATATTTCTTACTCGAAAAATCACTGCATATTACTTTTTCTCACATAACGATTTTAAAAAACACAAAAATTACATCTAATCATCATATTATATTCCAACCCGCCCAGCCTTCCAGAAACAATCAAAACCCCCGAAAAAAAAACCGATGCCTAACAAACTTCCTGCATCCCGCCATTCTTACGCGCGCGCGCAATATTGAATAGGCGCAAAAAGCCAAGCGCACTTGGAAAGCCGAGGGAAAGTTTAGCCAAGCAAAATCCTAACTACCGGGGTGGGCCCCCGGCCCTGCTCTCGCAAGAAAATATAGGTCGTATTTTCCAATAACCTTTTTCCGAATGCGAAACTTCACTTCCTCCTCGTCTCGCACACGGGCGCGCGCACGCATCAGCGTCAGAGTGCTCCTCGCCGCCCCCTTAACGCTTCCGCCCTCTCCTTTTTCTCCCCCTTGTTTTCGCCCTCCGACATCGGGCCCTCTATATATAAGCGAGAAGCACCTTTTTCTCTCCTCTCGCTCGCCCCGTTCACGTGATTTGGCGTATTAATGATCCGTCGATGTGTTTACAAGGCGCTCTCCCGTTGCCTATATACTCTCTCTCTCTCTCTCTCTCTCGGCTCTTCCCCTTCTCACCGAGCAGGAGAGAGAGAGAGAGAGAGAGAGAGAGAGAGAGAGAGAGAACCTCCTATATATATACGTATATACTCCACGGTCTGGGTTGGATATATACGTGCGCTCGGCGGGTGGTAGTGGTAGTAGTGGTACATTCCACAGCTTCCAGGGAGGCCGTTCCGAGAGAGAGAGATAGAGCTTGCCAGCACTATATTCTGCGCTCAAGCTAGCTCCGAGCTCGCTCTACCCCTATATTACCGCCGGCCGAGCCGACCTGTACGCTCGCACATATATATATAGGCGCTTTTGGTCTGTGTGTGTGTGTGTGTGTGTGTTCGCCGAGCCGAACGGGCAAAATTACAAGAAAATTTACACTGCTGAATATTTTGTGCGAATTATTGCCTTGGTGTATATAAGAGCGTTTCTAATTTCGGTGTTGAGTTACGTTATTATTAATGCCGGATAGCTATTGCTTTATTCGGGACTCGTCTGGCATTTTGTTTGACTTTGCGTTTGGATTTGTCTTGATATTGCTTGGAGCGCGAGCGAATGAATTTTCGGGAGGCTTTTTTTTGTTTTTGTTTTTTTGAGCATTGTTTGCAACTTGGCCGCGCTGGGAACGGTAATGGCACGGGATATATGCACGTGAAAGCATTCGCTGCTGCAAAATTTCACTTCTGCGCGTATAATGAAGTTTCGGGCCAGGGGAAAAATGAAAACTGAAGTCACTGTGAGTTTGGATGTTGTTTTAGCAAATACAATGGATGTTGTTTAATGAAAGTAGATGGAATATTGTGATTAATTTGTTGTTTACGTGTATTGAAAAATCTCGAAAAAATATATTAAAATAATTGTAGAATTGTAATCGTAATGTAGTAACATTCAAGAGTAGTAACTCTCAATGAAATTATCAAAAACAATCGAGTCTATTTATCAATCGGCCTTTAATTCACACAATCAATCCCACATACGTTTTACCCTGTTTACACAACGCCCGCAGATATAACAAGACTCACTTTCAAAGCCGCTGTCTCACCGTAAACCAAACAGTATACAAAAGAAAGATCGATCTTCCGAGCGGCAAAGGGAAGGGGGGAGTAAAAGCTTACAGATACTCTCTAAATTGGCCGGAAAGTGAGAGCGCGAAATAGATTAATTGATTGTGCGATTGATCTGTGCACTCGTCGCATCGGCTATTTAAGCCCCTGGGGCGCCGCGCGCGAAAGGGAGAGGATAAAGAGGGAATTTTTAAACGACAGACGGGAAAAAAAGGTGGGAGAGGGACGAGAGATAGAGAGAGAGAGAGAGAGAGACACCGGCGAGAAGAAAGTTGAGCTCGGTTCTAGTAGCGAGCCGGCGTTTTAGTAGTCGAGAAAATGTGTGTCGTGTGAATTCCTTTTTCCCTAATTAAAGTCTGCCGGAGTTGGGGTGGGTAGGGAATTTAGGAAGCGAGGTTGTATTGTAAATAATGTCAATGGTGCCTTTTGTTGTTTTAATTAAATTGTTTAGTACGGTTTTTAGAAGGATTTTTTTCTTTTTTTGAGATAACATTCTAGTGTTCAGCTTGAACGATTATTGTTTAATAAAGTAAATTTTTTAAAAAAATTATTACTATCTTCAATTTTATTTTCAATTCTCCTCTTTATATGGAGAGCAATCGTATGTTTAATGAATTAGATTTCTATTTTAATTTCATACATGAACAATTAGATAAGATTACGTGAATACGTGGAAAAACTAGTTACGCAAAATCTAACGCAAAGGTAATGTTTTTAAAAAATCTACTTTCTAGTCAAGCTCCAAAACTATAGTGAAATTTGCTATACTACTGTAAATATTTTCGAATAGTAGCAGACAAAGAAGACAGACACGGTCGATTCATGGCTAAAGAATGTAGTTGTGGATCCTATAATTCGACGAGGCTATAAAAGATCGCACGTTAAAAAATCTTACCCTTTTCTGTTATGAAGATGTATTTCAAATAATTCGTTCTGCTAAATGGGACACTAAATTCCATCAACATACTGTATAATGATGCTAGGTCATTAAATTCGTTGTTTGTTACTACTACGACATAACATCAGTCCACTCTAATTACACGAAGTCAAGTCGAGACTAGACATGTTATTTCTCCATTTTTCCGCCACTAAAGGTTTTTCTTTTTTTTAATTTACTTTCTGCATAAATTCAAAAAATAATACAGGCTAAACCGACTTCTTTACCTATACTGCACTCACATTAAACTAACCCAAAGTGAAGCAACCCGAAATCCAAAATGGAATTTTAATCGCTTTCAGCGCGAGTTCGGAATTGCCTCTTTCCAATCTAGAAACACGACCGCGCGCGCATACCCAAAATTTCGCGTATTTCACGCAAATTTCTAAACCCAAGTTGCATAATGAACCCACGCAAACAAAACACTCAAAATTAACCGCTCTCCCATCCAACCATAATTTCCACCACAAAAAAAAAAGAAAATGAAAGAAAAGCAAACCCCTAAGCATCGAGATAGCCAGAAGAGCAGACGCGCAACAAAGAAAGGAAAGTCCCCCGGTCCTCTCGCCCATTTATACATCACGAAGCGCAAAAGAATCCCAAAGAACGGCGAGCGCACGGAGGGAGAGAAGAAGCGAGATTCCGCGCGGGGCAATATCTATCGGGGCCCGCCGTCGCCGCCACGCCGACGACGACGACGTCGTCTACTACCGTCGTCGGCCTCGTAAAACCCAACCTCGCTCTCGCTCGCTGCTATATACTCCTTCGACAGACAGAGAGAGAGAGAGAGAGAAAGAGGGAAGACCAGAGCCGGCCGTAGCTTTGATCTCTCTCCCTCTCCAGCTCGTCTTTTGTACTTTTCAAAGGCGCGCAGCCTTTTTCTCTTTCCCTATGCTCTGCTGCAGCGGAGTCGCGCGCGAGTGTGTGAATCCACTCTCTTTGCACGCGCGAGCTAGGAGTGAACTTGGATGTTCCCTTTTTTCGTCTTTGTCGATGCTGTTTTTTTTCTTTAGATTGTTGCTGTTTTTTTTTTTGGTTTTTGTTTAGCTGGGGTTGAAGGTTTTTTTTGAGGTTTTTGAACGTGGTGGGGAATTTATTGTTGGGTTTTCTATTGTTTGCTTTTATAGGTAATTCGAGGATGTTTGATTCTTTGTAAAAATATTTTTAATTCCCGTTTTACTATTCTTGAATGGACGAGAAAATTAAAGGCTCATCGGGCTCCATAATACACGTGTCTTCACTTACCGGTAAAAAATGGATACATAAGTACCGGACGCACGTGAAATGACGATACGCGAGTGCGTCTGTATAAGAGAACGTTAGTAGGGCGCGAGAGTGAGCTATTTGTAATGCAATTATGCAGTCGGCGCGTCTTATTGGATTTCCATACTGGGACATGCATCGACGGGAGCTTAGCCGGCGGATATAAAAGTTTGAGGGGAGTACGAGCGTGTTAGAGCGCGATGTCGGAAATCGCGTTGATTCGCGTTTGCGAGAATTTATCGGGTTTAAGAAAAACTAGAGATTTTTCTTTTTTTTTTTGATGGGTTAAGTTATGGTGCAGGTATATATATGGATTGCTTTTGAGTGTCTTAAATTCGAATTTTTAAAGCGAACACTGTCGGAAAGTTTGAGCTGAAGTTTTGCTTCAAAGTTAGATTGCATCAGTGAAATTCGATTTCGCTTTATTGAAGTTGAACTTTGCGTAAAATATTTACGGTACTATTTAATTCTTATAGAAAATTTAATTTAGCCGGATTGACAGAGAGTTTAAATTACGATGATTAAAAAGCCAATATCCATTGTGAAATTCGTTAAAGCGATGAGTATATTATTTTACAGAAAGATGCTGGCGCATGTAAAGTAAGAATTATTATGAAGAATTCGAGTGATGAAAAAGGTTTTTTGTTCATCGCAGACTTAAATACATTTAATCAGAAGCGCTGAAATCGATAATATAATTAAGTAAATGCGAGTACCCAGGCAAGAGCGACTTTTAAATACATTTCATTAAAAAATCGAATCACTCCGCTCATAATGGTGCTTCATCCTTTTCATTATCGAGCGGCCATGATGTTGAATTGGCTGAAACACAACTGCTAATATTTTCAATTAAATCAATTTTCTGTATATATACAGATAATCAGAATAAGGGAGTGAAAACCAGCTCGCGCGGGTTTATGAAACTGGGTGCGCGCAGTAGAGTCAGTGTGCCGCAAGCTGTAATATGTAAATCGTATTTTATAGAAATAATGCTGAAGCAATAATTTGATCAATTACAAAATAATTATTTAAAATGATATTATGGCCTTTGCACCTACGCGTGGAATTAACAATTTTAATAATAAATCCGATCGACCGTAAATCAAACATTATTATTAAATAATAATGTAGCTTATACTCTCGATGATAGAAATTTCAAACATTTCGAGCGTTCTGCAAATGTTTCGATCCTAATTACATATCTACGTAAATTATATTCATTAGATTTATAATTTTGTAACAGCACGACAATTCATAAACATTCGTAAAACACACACAGCGATTCTATAAGTTATTAAAATTTCAAACAAAATACACTACCTTTATAAAAAAAGACCAACCCTCTACACTCCATCACACTATCCAACCCAGAAACAGCTCAAGGCCGCCTCCCTCCAAACCATCTCTCTCGATCCCGCATATCCTGCATAAGTACAAACATTCGAATCTCCGCGCTCTCCCAATCCACCTCTACAGGCTCCTCTCACACTCCCGCGTGTATTTACCGCCTCGGCAATGTTGTCCCGCGCCTGAAATCGCGTTCGCCGACCGCGCGCGCATCGCTGCCGCGCGCGTGCTCCGGAAATCGATCCAAAAATTTCGCGCGCGCGCCACTACGCCACCCCCGCGCCGAAAAAAGAGGAGAGAGAGAGAGAGATGATGTCGGGCTAGAGCGGCCTCCTCCCCCCGAAAAATAACCTGTCCGTATTATATATAAAAAAGAAAAGGAAAGGAAAAAAATGTAGAGTGGAGGAAGGAGGGAAGAAGAAGAAGAAGAAGCTGAGGGGCGACGAAAGAGTAGCGCCGTTTTTCGACAATCGCGCGAGAGAGAGCCGATATGTGTGCGAGTATATACGTAGCGTACGTACGTCGGGCCGTCGTCGGCGCGCAGGCGCCGCTGCTCTCCCCGTTCGTTGAACCGCCGCGCGTCGGGGGCAGCGGGGGTGGAGCCGAAGAGAGAGAGAGAGAGAGAGAGAGAGAGAGACTAAGAGAGACGTCACCAGCAGCAGCAGCAGCAGCAGCAGCGCTCTCACTCGCTCGTGAGCTCTGAACTCGATTCGCCTTTGTAAGCGCGCTGAGCGATGAAGAGAGTGAGGCAGCTTGTATGTGTGAAAGTGCGTGTGAGAGAGAGAGAGAGAAGCGTGAAATGGAGGAGTATGCGTCAGGAGCAAGAGGGATAATCGAATAGGAATGAGATAGAGGACGAGAGAGAGAGAGTGAGCTTTTCGAGGAGAGCAACAGCTCGGCATGTGTATACGCGCGAGGGAAAAGAAGGTTATACGCGTTTTTAGGTGCCCGCTTGTCGAGGAGATGAAAAGGAAAGCTCGAATTTATACACGCAATTTGGAGGGAGGGCGCGAGGGGCCCGCACTGAGAAAAAGATATATGTGCGTTATATACCTTTCACGGCTAAATGATTAGGATCGCGCGCAAGCCCGGCAGATTGCTCAAAGCAGATTGAAATTATTTTGATGTATATATTCGGCTTTGATAGAAGAGAGAATATATTTATGCTTTATTTAAGGCACGTCGAGGCGAGCTGTAGGGACAGTGGCGAGCGCGTGCCTGAAAATTGCCGCGTATATATCGATACGAAATTTTTTGCGCGCTTGAAATCTAAGTTATGGGCCAGACGGCGAGCAGCAGCCGCACCGGGGGCCGAGCGCGCACCTGTGTGTGCGGTCTGGAAGATCGACGCGTTGCTGATGTGTATACCGTGGAAAGGATACTTATATGCTCTTGTGATAAATTTGAAAATTTCTCTTTTATTTCGTCGAGGTTTTTCTGAAAATTTAACAAAATTATCCGCGCGAGATCGAGCCGGGCAATTTTCGTTATTGCAGCGTAAAAATCCTGAGGTTTGCAATCTTCTTGATTGAAGTGTATATACAGTAAAGGCGCCCGAACCTATTGCGAATTTCCAGCGATTATTTCTCAAGAAAATTACGGTACGGCTCTGCCGTACGCATGTTTCCTTGGCGAGTGTATTTACTGTATAAATAATTCACACTTGAGTAGAGACTATACGTCTATAGGTACGTCAGCGCGCGCGCGCTGCAATGTACATAAGGTAAACATCTGGTCAATAAAAGATTGCGAAGCCGAGACTCAACCTGCGTATATCTAATTGATTTAATTGTATTTATCGATTCGAAAGCCCGCTACGCGAAATTTCCAGAAACATACTCTCGATTCCCAGAATAGCGAGAATGGTAACCCAGCTTGCGTGAAATTTTTTAATAACAAAAATCACCGTCTCATTACAGCATTTACGCAACCTATTTTTCCGAGCGCAGGTAGCATTACGCTGATACATAGTACGGGAGAAGAAGCAGCAGCAGCGAGCTCGACCGCAAAGAGCGGGGCGATATTAACCATAACATTTCTCTCTCCCGCGCGCGTATAGCTACTCCCGTCCTCTGTAATTTTCAATCCTGATTAGGCGATGACTCTCCGCGCTCATTACGGAAGGTCGCGCTCGCTGAAATTACAATATGTAATTGTACGGGAGGCCAGAGAGCTATACGATCCACGCGTACAAAAGCACCGGAGCGGACGGAGAGGAAAAAAAGAGAGAGAGAGCAGCGTTACATAGTCCCGCGGGCGCGCGGTCGAATTAATAATCATAAAGGCGAGAAAAGAGGAGAGCGAAAGACGGCGGGGAGAAAAAGAAGCGAGAGAAGTATTTAACGCGTATGCGGCCGCGTATTACAGCAGGCCCTGGGCGTGTAAGCGGGGATAAACAGAGAAATTCATACACACGGCCCGTGCGCGGCTGCACGTCGCGGGAAGAAAGCGCGTGTAGAAAAGAGAGGCGCTATACACTGGCCGCTTAGTGGTAGTGGAGAGAAACCTCGGTGCACACACATGTATATATATATACGCGAAGAGAGAGAGAGAGAGAGAAAGAGTGGAGGACTAGTATCGCGCTACATGCATACCTCCGCCACGGAGTGCACTGCACCAAGAGAGAGAAAGACGGACACGGACAAAGCGTTACTCGAATTCGTACCCGCACACAGACACGGACGAGGCTCTCTTGTGTTTGTACAGCCGAGAAAAATATGCGGGAAAAAGAGAGAGATACACTCTCTCGACACACTCCATAGGTATCCACACACACACACAGACTAACACACAGCACACACACACACATAGAGAGGCGAGGTCTGCGATCGCGCGGCAACTTCGACACTAGCCGCGCGCGCGAGCGAGAGAGAGCCGAACCTAGCCGAGAATCGACGAGCGCAGCCGCGCGCGCCTGAGCGGCGGAGAGGATGGAAGCGGCGGCGGCGGCGGCGGTGCGTCCGGAGAGAGAGAGGAGAGGAGAGTATAGACGTCGACTCTCTCTCCCGCGGCGGCCGCCGCTCATTCCGCCGCGAACCGGTGAGCGCGCGGGACACGCGCGCCGAGCCCGCGATATATATACCAGAGAGCGACAGACTAAGAGCTATATACGCGAGAGAACTCTGTATTGTGTGTGTGTACACCGGAGAAAGGCAGCTCTCTCTCTTTCGCGAGTGTGTCCCTCTTTTTTCCCCTCGACGCTTCCTCTCATTTTTTTAATTTCCATCATCCGAGTTGTAAACCTACTCTCACTCGTCACTGCCGATCCCCGCGGCTGGATTTTTGAAAATCTCGGAACAGTGCGCGCTCCGGTAGAGTATCGCAGCAGCCCGGAGAAAGAAACGGAAAGAGAGAAGCGGAGAAAAAAATGATGCGGCACGGACGAGGGAGAGCGCGAGTGGTGGTAGACAGCAGCTGGCGGAAACTACTACGGCAGCGCGCCGTGGAGACGACGTGAGAGGGAGGGAGAGAAAGAGCCGACTGAACAACCGTTTGAACTCGACTCGCGACTCGCTCCGAGCCACGCTTAACTCTAAGTACTTATTAAACCCAGGCCAGTGTTGTGTTATCTCTGTGATTATTCATCGAGTTCGCCAAAATCGGAGGGATAGCTCGGCTGGTTCTGCGGAATTATCGACTGCTTCTTAGCTGGCCGGCGCGCCTGCTGGAAAATTTTCCCCGCCGGAGAGACAGAAAATTGATTGATTATTCCTTCGGACTGTGTCTTTCTTTTTTTCTCTCTCTCTCTCTCTCTCTGTCAACGACGCCTCCTTTCGATGGCTTCTCCGCTGGGACGGCGCAGCGCCAGCTGAAAGGTAATTTCACGCGTCATACGCGGCTCACTTTTAATGTATGTATATACACACTTGGACCGCTTTTCCCTAAGAGGTTGTCGTACTCGGCGTTACATTTTTTTCGTTGCCGGACACGCGCCGTCCTCGTACTACTGAAAACGCACGCGAGCAGCACGCGGGGATTTAAAAAAAGGTGCGGGACCGAGTGCGTATATACGTATAGCTGAGTAATCCCGCGCGCGGCGGTTTCTCTTTTTTTTGTCGCGATGAATTTTTGAATGGCGGGGGAAAAACAAAAGTGAATGTTGGGATTGCGCCGAGGGGCCCGCGGGTGGGTTATTGCCGAATAGATGGACTTAGTTGGTAGCGCGGCGAGCTGCGGAGCGGCTCTGATTGCGGAGAGAGAGAGAGTATTAATAAATTCGAGCAATGCGGCTTTGGATGCGTTCTAAATCTGCGTTTATTTGCTTCTGCTGCGCTCGCTTCTTTTGTCGATGGGCTTCGCTGAGATTAGTTTTATTAGATTTAGTTTTTTTTTTTTAAGAGAGCGTGGAGGATTGATTTGACTATTAGTTTGGCCTGATTTTTGGCTAACGAGTTTTTAAGTTAATATATATAATTAAACGTAAGCGGCCAGTATTTTACTCGTAGTCACTTATCAATATGTTCGTAAGCAGTCATATAAGTTATTGAATCATTTCTTTTTTCGAAAATATGAATCACTGCGAAACAATCGAGTTTTATATTACGTTACCGAGTGAGACGTACTCTTATTTTTGGAATTCGATTTTATTATTCCACGAAACTCCTTTGTGAGAAGTATCCGGAATCTCATTTTCGGAAGTGATATTCCCGCGGTTCCGCGTAAAAGCTTCTTTACTTATTGGACTATTTTATACCATAAAACATCTCTCCTCTATCCGCAATGTATTTTTAAATATCAGATAATAATATCTCAAAAGGCTAATATTGACACGTACTACCCCGCGACAAAACACCTGTTTAAACAAGACGCAAAGCACGCAATTTAAACACACATCCGGATTTGTCGGATTCGCTCGTCCCACCCTCTCTTTCATCCCGCGCCGACATTATCGAACATTTTTCAACCCATCCTCGCATTTTCGAATCAATTAAATTCATACAGCGGCGCGCATTCCCCGCGCTCGATATGCATCGAAGTGGCCATCTGCGCTGCCAAATAATAATACTCTCTCCTCGGAAAAATGTTTTCATTTCATTTTGAACTAATCAATATTCAGCGCTCCAATCTTTCGGCTCCAATCAAAACAGAGAGCGGGGAAAAAGGAAAAATCCCATCTGCATCATCCGGCGCGCGGTTATCGAACCGATTACGGATTCATCGCGGCCGAAACCTCCCAAGTGCCCAGCCAAGCGCCTCCATAACCCACCGCCGATTACCTGTATACTATAGCGACGAAAATGCAAGTGCAAGCTCCGATATAAAAACGCGCTATGAATTATATACGGTTTATCGTGTATATATACAAGCGAAAAAAGGCGGCTTTGAGAGCATCTGCGCCGAGCTTTTGTTTACTCGTGTACACCGGCGCATTTGTATATACACGGCGCCGAGAAGCTCGAGTACAACGGAGAGAGAGTGGGAATCGATGCAGTGTATGCATGCATCATTTACCGGAAAAATAAGTTCGCACGCGCGCTCGCGCGTTTCTGTCTCTCTCTCCCTCTCGCTCCACTTCGCGCGATGTATTCTCACGCCTTATTACACCGAGCCCTTAGTGTAATTGCGTGTTGGTGATCTTTATTGGCGCTGGCATTTCTGGGTGTTTAGTTCTGTTTATGTAATTTTTAGCGTTTGTATTATTTATTGGGATTGTCTGGGTGTTGCGATATTTAAAAGCACACATTTATAGTCAGCGCCGTGTTTTTCTTGATTGCGTCGTTTGAGTGTGTCACGGCTTGTCGAAGTAACGTAATGCTGAACGATGATATTACTTTATTTATAATAACGATTTCATAGCCGAGGAGCTGATCGATTTTGCAAGAATTGTTGTGCGAGCTTTCATCGTACTCTTATAGTAGTCATACCCATCTATCGTAACTTTTGATTAAACAGTAATTAAAACTGTCTGTAAATTTGAAATCGCATACCACCTGACTATATCACACTATTGGACTATCCCATCAATTAGAAAAATTACTCACCAAACGTAAACATTTCCGAAGCGTCCCTCCATCCACCAGATTCCGCTCTCCCCTCAATTTCAACGCAAAACCAAACAAGATCACATCGGCAAAATGCACTCTCAAATAAAGAGCCCGTGTGTGTATATATATGTATATATGCGAGAGAGAGCGAGGCAGAACTAGCTAGCTAGAAAGCAAGCAAGCGAGAGAGCGTGTGCGGCGGGTATAGTGCGCGGTACCAAGAGCGCGGCTTATTGATCCCTCCGTCCTCGTCCTTTCCTCGCCTCCTCGGCTCCCTCTCTCTCTCTCTCTCTCTCTCTCTCTCTCTCTCTGTACGTACGCGATATTTTAAAGCGAGACAGAGCGAAAGAGAGAGAAGCAGCGCATATATAGGCGCGACGAATATATCCGTGCACAAAGTCGCAGCGACGCGGGGGTGTTAATAGGGCGAAGGGCGAGCGCGCGCTAAAGAATGCGGAGGGGGCGGCCAAGAGAGAGAGAGGGAGACAAGGCGACTCGAGTCGTCTGTTTACCTACGAGTGCGCTAAACCGATTGCAGGCGTGTGTATATATATAAGCCGCCGGCGGCAGGGATAATGCTCCCTCGAGCAGCCGTGGAGCGTGCTGGGGATATTTTGGATTGTTCCGATTGGCGGAGGGAATGGTTTAGTGTTGATGCGTGTATCGACTGATCGGTTAATTAGCTTTTTGCGATGGCTTGCTGCCGTTTGTTTCTGGGAGAGCGGATTGGATTTATTTTTTAGAGATTGCAGCTTTGCGGGATGTTTGTTGATGAAGAGTGGTGAGATTAATTTTGAATGGGTTGGTGTAAGTGATATTGTGGATAGGGAAGCGAGCATGGAGGAGAATATAGGTGCTGCTGTTATAAAAGAATCTGTTTATTATGAAAGAGTATTAATAGATCACGTAGTCGTGTGCACGATAAAATATTATTTTTGTTCAAAGGAGTGCTTTTTAAGAGCGCGGTGGTATGGCGTAACGATTTTTTTTTTCGATAAAAAGAAATTATTCGTTTAAATCGATAGTTAATAAACTTTGTAAAGGCTTTGTCGAATCCGATATTGTGACTTTGACGCTGGAAGCTTATTTGGAGCATCCAATTTAACGAAAAATTGTTTTTTTTTTTCGTAAAACGATGCTGGCTTGGGAAAGAAAAACATCGCCTCATGTATTATTTTAAGGTTGTTAAACGATAGTCATAATAAGATTATAGGAGAACAAAAACCGTACTCGTAGCGATTAAGTGCCTACTCTGATTTAATTACAACTTCGTATAAAATTGATGTGAACACCGATTATCCGATTCTTTTTCAATTCTTGTTTTTAAAACTTTCAAAAATTTATCGATCCCTATATAGTAAACGATTTGAAAATATCTTTAATTAAAAAATTTAATAAAAAATGCCCTTCTTATACTAAAAATAAACGATATTTTAACCCGTTCTATATTAACCTGTTACCGTATTAATTGTACTTTTTTATTTTATATACATTTATTAGGAGAAATATTTATATTACCTTTATTCAATGAATTAACAAGTAAAACACCATGCTATAACAAACATAAATAATCGCTCATAGGATTGCACCTGTCATCTCCCCCTAACCCCCGTAACAAAAATCTTTATCGCTCGACCCACACACATTCGAACCCACCCCAAAAACCCACCAAAACCTCTCACCCCCAGCCATCGCACCACCAAAATCCATCAACTCACACTCAAAACTCATCTATCCCCTTTGTTATCTGTTACAGGGCAAATCTCGTCCCGCGATGGAATCGCCTTCGGCCGTCCAGCTTCCCGCCGAGGCCCAAGAGGATTCCAGCCCAGTGGAGGGCCTAATTCTGTCGAGCTCGACGTCAACGGCGACGGAATGCAACGGACCGGAAGAGCCGGCGCCGGATGCCGCTGGCATCGCCTTTCTCGATGACCTGAGCCAGCTGACGAGCAAGGATACGGCCTGCGAGACGAGCCGGCTTCTCGACGACGAGGGCCAGCGCGATTTGTTATTGTTAGAGCAGCAAGACATGGGCAGCTACGCGTCCAGGAATTCTTCCGAGGAAGATATTAGGTATGTTGAGGTTTAGGTTTTGCAACTTCATTTTTTTTCATTTGTGTTGCTAGTTGGGTCGACTATTTTTTGAGGTTCGAATTCGTATTGTTATAATTTGAGAGCTTTTCTTGGCTAGTCGGCGTTGATAAATGTGCAAAGCTTTTGTTTTTTTAAAGAGAAATATTTATTGATACACTAGTGTAGTAAAAAATAATTTATTCAACTCTATTTGAGTTAATTATTCATTTATTTTTAATTTTCTTCAACTCATCAGAATAAAATAGTTTTGTATTATTGAATAAACAATATTGCAACTGAGAAAACAACTTTTTGTGCTTACGGCGATAAATATATTAGTAATATTAACAACAGCAGGGCTTTGCGATTAGGTCATATAAATTGTCAGGTTTTGTTTTAATTTATAACATTATTACAAAAATTTCGATTGCTATTTCTTTATTTTACTTTAAATTCAGATTCCTGAAAAATAATAAATTTCTAAAGCTATTTTTCTGAAAATCAATAGCACAGAATATGAAAATAAAGTTTAATTATTGATTAATAATCATCTTTTATTCCGATAAAACAGTTCGATAACATAGTAGAATATTTATCTAAAAATAAAAGCAACTTTTTTTATTGATAAATTATTTCGCTAAAATAATAAAAATAAGTTTTTATTAATGCGTGATAAAAAATAATTTTACCAATATTACTCATTATAAAGATACTCAATGTATGGCGGTATAACATATGCAGGTCGATTTCTTATCAAACTTTTCTTTAAAGTATATTAAATACTTCATTCAAAGTAAAAATGTGCTCTCTAAATATTTTAAAGTGAAAGGAGCATGCCCACTTACGTGGAATTTCCGCTTTGAAGATGAGATATGAAGTTCTAGTAGAGGTTTACAACCTATTTAATCATTTCAATAATAAAGAATAATTAGCTTGATTTTGAGAAAGTTGTAAAAAAACAGGGTCAAAGTAAATTAACAAAACTAGTCCTACCAAAGCCCGGATGTTTCTACTTCCAGTTTCAAAGGGAAATTCATTCGAGTATTATTTACTCGCGGACAGAATTTGATTTTCTGATTTTGTATAGGATGCAAAAGGAAAATTTTATTATTTAACATAAAAAAATAAAAAGCAGCATATTTTGAGTAAAATAAATAATTTATTAATAAATTTGGTAATAAATTTACAATAAAAGGTGAATATACAAAAGCATTGCACATAATATTCAAGAGTAGAAATTTACGGGAATGTTTCACGTGAATTTATATGTTATTTGCAATATAATGAGGCTCGCAATATGCATAATTATTTTCTGAAAGCAGTAACTTTATTAAAACATACCAAAAGCACCATGAAAAATCCATACGGCATATACATTATTTTTTTATTCAAGCATAGTATCATTTTTTACAAATCATTAAACTCTAGCGCGCACTTCTGCTTATTTCTCCAAAAAACTTTCCAATTCACCAGACCCATCCAGTTAAATTTCTACTCGCACCCCTCTCTTTCGTGTGTTTAGCAGGCGCACTAATTAGGACAGCACGTTAACAGCGAAAAATAAAAAGCTCACCTAGCCTAATCAAAGACATCATGCGCCAATCCACAAACTTCTAAGTATAAGCCGCCGCCGCACCCCCATCCCCTGAAAATAAAACTATTCCATCCCCTTTGAAACCCAGCAGGTTAGAGGCCTCCGGCGCAAGTGCTAACCCTCCCCAGGAGCCGCTTCAGGCTCCCAGCGGTGCTACAGCCGAGCCCGAGGCAGCCTCCCCGGGCCCCTCGGCCAGCTCCTCCCCGCGACGAAGGCCTAGCTTCCCGGCTGCCGGCTGCGTGACCGACTTCCAGCCCCACGGCGCCGAGGTATCCGAGGAGAAGGCCCAGCAGCTGAAGAACGAGGTGAAGCGACTCTCGCCGATCCACGTGAGCCAGCGCGAGCGCACGCTCGGCGAGATATCGCTGACGTCGGACTCGCTGCTGAGGCGCGAGCCCAGCGGCCAGGACACTGCCAGTAGTGAGAGCTTTAAAAGTAGTGAGAGCGCCTCGACGGAGAGCGAGGCGAGACTGAACGCTAGTGCAGGTGAGCTTAAGAGCCGGCGCGAGCTGGTGATCCGGCTGTCGCGCGTCGACGGCAGCAGGCGCAGCAGCTGCCAGTCGCCGCCGGCCGGTGCCAGTGCTGGTGCTACTAGTGCCGCCGGCGACGAGGAGTTCGCCGCGATGATGATGGCCGAGTGCGGGATGATGGACGTAGAGCAGCAGCAGCAGCAAGCCAAGTCTTCCGAGGAGCAGCAGCAGCAGCAGCGGCTTGTCTCGTCGCCGGTCTGCCCGTTCGGCGCCAACCTAGTGCTGGAGCGCTGCAACGCGCCCGGCTACTCCGAGAACCGCGTGCTGTCCAGCTGCGGCCGGGTCACCCTCCTCGATCCCAAGTACGAGGAGACGCGCAGCGGCAGCGGCTCCCAGATGGAAAGTTCGGCGTCGATCGTCGAGAAGCTGCACATCGGCGACGAGATCGAGTTCTCGAGCCCGGTGGCGGCGGCCACGGCCGTCCACTGCAGGGTCAGTTCGCCTCCGCCTATTTTCAACGTCGACGCGAGCGAGGAGAACGAGCTGGAGACGGGCTCGGACAGCTCGGAGGTGCTGGCCTCGATAGCGGCGGCAGCGGCGGCCGGGGTGGATATGCTGTCGGCCTGCGTGGAGGACGGACTGAGCCAGGCGATAATGACGAGGCTGGAGCAGGACAGGCCCGAGGCTTTTACGGAGGACTCGGCGGAGAGCCTGGCTCTGGCGGCAGCGGCGAGGGACGAGGTCAGGTCGGACGGCAGCGATTCCGGACTGGGCAGCGAGATGCCCGGCGAGACGTGCCCCTCGGCGCCGGCGCACGAGAGCGACTCCGAGACGTCGTTTTTGGATAGGATACCGGACGATATTCTGGCGGATAAGGCTGATAAAGGTGAGGATTTGTTTATTTATTTTTTTTTTTTTTATTGCCTGTAAGAGTGTTTGGTACAGTATGAGATTTGAAAAAGAGGAATTCTGTAACAATGCTATTTTAATGTTTCATGCAAATTTAATTTATCAGAGGAATAATTAGAATCTTAAGTGTTTATTGAATTGATTACTTTTTTAAAGGCAACTAAATAAAACAGAGAGAGAGAGAGGTTTTAAAAGCCTTATTTGAAAAATTTTAAAAGAAAATCTGCATAATTTCTGAAAATAAGACTGTAAAAGAACTGAAAACAATCGTTCCGTATAATCAAAGTGAGTCAGCAAAAGTTTTAAAAACTACTGAGCGAGTTTGCTTTCATGAAGCTAAAACTGATACGCATATCCGCAGTCTAGAATTTTATGAACTCTCGGAAAAAATAGCCGTGAAATCATAAAGATTTAATTATAAAAATAATTTATCTTGTAAATATCTGCACGCTTTAAAATAAATAACTAAATGCTTAAAAAATTAAAACATTTAAATATATAATAACATTTATATGTTACTTAAGTAATTCTGAACAAATATTTAATTTATCGAATTATTCGAAAATCTACATTTTGTTATCTATATTTATTCTAATAAAAAACAGAAAAAATGGTTGCTTCAAATTTATAATAAATTTATGTACTCCTGATCAATATTTGTTATTTCTATAAATACTCTGGAAATTCCATGCTAATAATTTCGAAACGTTCAACGCGATTACTAATAAAATAATAACGAAAAATCTAAATTGTGGTTTCCTTATAGCGCAGATGCTCAAACTAAAGCAAACACGAATACTCATTGCACAGTGTCAAGCATGAAAATTGACTCGCACCGCGCGTCGACACTAGGATTATCGATTGTTCGCGCATCGATTATCAGCACGCGATAGTCGACTCTATTACTCTCTCTCTCTTTTTTTTTATCTTTTTCATTCTATCTTGTTTTCTACGACTTTTTTCATCCATGCACGAGAATGGAGACTATGCATACAGAGGAAATAAGAAAGATTGAATGATAATCAAAGTCTGCAGTAAGCATTAATTTTACTATTAAAGAAGCATTTAACTTATTTGAGAATAAGAAGAACTATTTTAAGGAAAGATGTATAGCTGCATGAAATATTGGTTTGGATTAAAAGATCAGTCGTCTTTGAATAAATATTATAAAAAATCTGGATTTTCCTTCGGACAAAGCAATTACAGTAATTATGCGGTCACTGAACTTTTTATGGAACAAAAGATTTTCAAATAATTATCAAACTAAGTTTTCGAGTTTTTTACAATTATAAGTTGTAAATTAAATTTTTTATAATTCCATAACTTTTAATAAAAGTTGATTTAAAATAATAAATTTTCAGAAATTCAAAGTTTAAAATTCGTTTTAATTAAAACTTTTTGAATTTCAAGCAGCACATATTTATACTTTTAATATTTAAATTGAATATTGTTGTTAAAACAAATTTCTTGTACTATGAAAAATTATACAGTGAAAGATACTGTCACTAGTAATAAATTATTTGAATAATTCTTTTTTTTTCATCGATAAGTGATAAATATATGTAAAAATAGCTTCATAGTTTCGATTTCCTACTGCAGTAGTAGTAAAAGTGTAGTAGTTTTTTTACTTGCCATTGACCAGTTATACCTTACAGAAAAAAATGTTGCAAATAAATAAATATTTTTAATATACCAATAATAATGTAATTTTTTGATGAAAAAAATGTTTCTCATTCACTAATAAATACAGTAATTTTTACTAAATCATTTCTCTCTGTGTAATAATTCACCACGTTTAATTAAATCTACACGAAGGGAGTAAAAGCGAAAATATTTCATATTTATCTGTAACATAATTAAACTTTATTTTAAGTTGCAAAATATTTATTATCAGCATTTAAATAAGGCAAACTTGGCAAAAAGCCAATGCACCGGGTTTTACGAGGTGCAAATGTATTTTATTGAACTTTCACAACTTTTTACAAACTTCTGCACTAAAATGTATGTTAAAATAAAATTTTTATTTAAAATAATATTCTCACGTACGTAAAACATTTTTATATCGAACATTCGATATTCCGTTTTTCTACAAATTCATCTGCATTCCTGATTTTTGTCACATAAAAATACTGCATTGAATTCACCAACTCTTTTAATAAACAAAAATTCACCTCTACCAAACAACTTTATTTTCGTCCTCATCAAAAACCTTCCACCAAAAACAAAACCTACAAACTCCTCCCACACTAAAATCCACCTTTCTGTCTCTCAAACCCATCCAGGCGCGAGTCAGCTGGACGGTTTCGCGGCCGACGTGCCCAAGCAGCCGCTACCTCTAAACTTCGGCGCGCCCGCCAAAAGCAGCCTGAAGCGCCGACGACTGACCGAGGACTGCATCGAGGAGGCGACGAGCAGCGGCGAGCCCGATGCGAAGAGGCTCAACGTAGACGAGGCCTCCTCGGCGAGCGGCGCCAAGAAGAAGCGCAACATACAGTTCGACGCGGTCACGGTCTACTACTTTCCCAGGGCCCAAGGCTTCACCTGCGTGCCTTCACAGGTAATACTAGCGTGCTAGCGCGAGCGTGGAATTGGAAAAAAAAATTTCTAGTTGCTCGAGAGAGACTGAAGATGTACAAGTGCAGGATGCGTCTGGAGGTATCGACCAGGGGGTTTTTCTTTTCGTATTGACGTTTTTTTTTTCGAGGTGGAAGGGAGGGAGTCGCTGCTCTCTTGGTGCTTGTTTTCGTTGGCTTTTTGAGCTCGCGGTAGATAGGATCTTTTATCGTGGTTTTAGCGATGCTTGGGAAAGTGGTCGATAGCCGCGATGCTCGGCCATGGAGTATCACTGAACAGCGATGAATGGTTCGGGCTATATTTTTTTTTCGATGTTTGAAAATTATGATGAGGGTACGTTACGAGGATTATATACTTATAGTAATTGGGGAAGGTTTACTTTCACGGTACGTGAAAAATTATAAATTAAATTTTTTTTTTCGGTTTTACAGGCGGTATAAAAAAATAAATATAGAGTTTACGCAGAACTAGAAAAGAATAAAATGAGACTGCGAGCGACTTCCTATTCCACAAAGTTAATTGAATTGAAACTAGTGGCACTCCTTCATTCAGCGCGAATGCTTCACTTCAAACTGCGATGTTTCTCTCAATTACATGTGCTTCGCGAAACTAGCGGAAACGCGTTTTCAGAAATAAGGTCTATTTTATACAGAGCGCTCATATTTTGAAATAACGAGTTGTATTAGTCAATTTAAATTAATTAAAAAATTCATACGGTAAAAACACGCGGGTAGCCTGTTTTTTGCCTGTTACTGTGTCAATTTAACAGACATTTTCCCCATCAATTACAAAAGTCATTGAAAATCGACAATCGACAGACATTTTTCTGTCAATTGTACATATTCTGTTAAAAATAACAGTTATAACAAAAAATAACAACAATTTTATGATGATCATCAGACATGAATTTCTCTAAAACTAAACCTACATTCAAATTATTAATAGTAATTTAAGCTCTAACGCGAGCAGCTCGTTAATTCTAAACTCTCAAAAACGACGTAGCCATAAATCAGCGTATCTCACTTTCCCTCCATCAACATAAACACATCGATCAATAAACTTTATCTCACCACTCAAACTTCTCAAGCATAACAAACGTCAAATCTTTCTCCAAAAAAAAAAACCATTCCATTTTCCATTCTCAGGGCGGCAGCACGCTGGGCATGAGCGCGACGCACACGCACGCCGAGCGTTTCTCGCTGACGGAGCACGCCGCGGAGCAGCGCCGGCTCCATCGGGCGAGGCTGGCCCAGCTGCGCTCGGAGCGCGCCGCGGCCAACCTGAACGCGGCCGAGGCCGCCTCGAGCTCGGAGGACCCGAGCGACGACACCGACGACGAGCCGAGCGACAGCGCCGAGGAGCTCGACATCGACAGCTACTACTTCCTGCAGCCGGTGCCCACCTGGCAGAGGCGGGCTCTGCTCAGGGCGGCCGGAGTGCGCAGGATAGATGCTGTGGAGAAGGATGAGTGTAGGGATATTAGGGCGAGCAGGGAGCATTGCGGTTGTGGGTGTAAAGGATACTGCGATCCCGAGAGCTGTCCGTGTAGTAGGGCCAACGTCAAGTGTCAGGTGAGTGATTTTGTTTTGTGCTGTTTTGAAATTAAGGTAATGGGAAATTTGGGGTGTGGGATAGTTTAGATTTTTTTGGGATGGTTACGTTTGTCCGATGGATTAAGAAGAATAAATGCTGTTGATTAATAAGGAGAGATTGGTAAATATTGAAAACAGGAGAGGTCAGCTTCATAATAGGTTTCTAAAATATTTAAGAATTGTCTGGTCTTAAAAATATCCGTTGTTACTTTTTGACGAGATTATTGTAATATTTTAATTTCCATCATAGTAGACAAAGTCGATATGTTAAATTTTTTACACTTTTAAAATATTTAATATTTTGAAATTTTTATCACTTTATGTAAAAATTTGATTACCGTAAAATATATAGTTATTTACAAAATAATAAGATTTCGCGTGTATTGTATTTATGCGACGCTTTAAATGTATGGGAAAATTTAATAAAACTCGGCTGGATGAAAACTCGCATATATGAAAAATTATAACAACCCTTTTTTAATAAACTTTAAATACTGCAGAATAATGAAGCAATTTATGTGTTCTTAAGCTAAAATAATAAGTGAAAAGTTATCTCTGAAACTGCAATAAATACGAACAATAAAAGTATTGAAACTTTGAATCTACTTTGTTAATAAAAAGTCAAGTATTCTCAAATCCGCATTTACCAAGAACACGAAGAAAAAATCATAGTCATCATTATTAAAGCAGGTCAGAAGCGAGTAGTACTGAGAAAGACGGGCAAAATGGGAACAATAACGGAAGATAGATAAGCGATCTACATAAGTAACTTAGGAATGAACTCTAAACTTTCACAATCTAAAAATAACCAATAATTTTAAATACTTGGTACACTGCGCGTGCTGCAGCGAGTTCGTGCACGAATAAATCTTTTTCAGCATCTGTGTGCAGACATGACACTATCTTAATCTACATATGTTATTTATTATTCCGAATGGATACCTAAGAGAACAAATTTTAATTCTATTAGCTGAGTGAAAGAAAATAATGTACCTTCAATATACAAAACCATTCTTCTTTATAATTCAGAAATTAATAAAAATATCCTTCTTTAAGATCGATCATTAATTAGATATAATTTTCAATACAAATTTTCCCTTTCAAACTCCAAACTAACTTCTGAACTCTTCAACTACAACAGCAAAAAGGAGCGCATAAGCATCGTTCTCGTCTCTGTATTTCAGGTCGACCGAGCTGGCTTCCCTTGCGGCTGCTCGCGGGACGGCTGCGCCAACAGTTCCGGCCGCATCGAGTTCAATCCCGTCCGCGTGCGCACACACTTCATCCACACTCTCATGCGGCTCGAGCTCGAAAAAAAGCCGGCCCACCACCACCAGCAGCAGCAACAGCAGCGCGACGAGTCCGAGCACCAGCAGGAGTCGACGAGCGGCGCCAGCAGTCATCACCAGCATCATCATGCACAGGCCAACCATCACCATCATCATCAAAGTCGACTCGCCGTGCCGCTCTCCTCGGTCCTGGACTCGGCCAACGACTGTCTCACAGGTGGCTTCACGAGCCTCCACTACGACAGTCAGGATGGCACGCGGCCCGACAGTCTCGATCTCTACACGATAAGGGATGACTGTTACGGGAGCGAGGACTGCCTGCTGGATGGAGGCCAGAGAAAGATGCACTCGGAGTTTAGCCAGAGCTTTCAGCACTACGGGGCCCAAGGGCCCAGCGTTGGATTCCAGCAGAATCCTTACGCCGATTACCAGAGCTACCAGTCCCTGCCGTCGACCTCTAGGTGAGAGTTCCGTTCGGTTAATGGGTTTTAGGAACTTGTTTGGAATTTTTTTGATGGATCTCGGGGTTTCTTTATTAGTGGGGAACGTTTTTGAGTTAGTATTGAATATCGTAGATTGAGAGGATGATGGAAATTATTTTTCGATTTAATGTAAACTGAAAAAGAGTATGAAATAAAAATGCAGCTATTAAATAATATTATTTGAAAAATAAATTCATGCAGTACTCTAACGTATCAATTTATGTTTAAGACCAATTTTAAAATACGCTCTATGACTATTTTATTCATTTTACGAGTAGATATTTTTAAATGTAGTAATGTACTAATGGAAAAAGCAATAAAAATGGATTTTATAGCTGTGATCTCATGTAAGAAAAACCTTTTAAGCTGTGCTTATTGCAAGATAAATCGTTATCACTGCTGTAATTCAATAAACGGAATTATTAATAAAATTAATATTTATTTTTTAATTATTGGGAGGCTAAACATTTTTAAACAATCTGAAAAAAGCTAATATCATATTTTTTATCGTATATCAAAGCAAAATTAATCATTTTATAAATGTGAAGGTAGCATTTTTTATGATGTATTAACTTTCGCAAATTTTATTTCAAATAAAACAATTATTTTAGTCGTTCAATTTGTCTTACTCTTAGAAAAAACTCATAAAGATAAATGCTTTGCTGTTCTGTAAGGCCACACCTTGGAAAATCCAAATATACTACGCAGAAACCATTTGATGATTGAATAATTTTTCGTTCGAAAATAATTATCTTTATTGCTAGTGACGTTTTATTTAATTTATCAGTTTTATCATCGGTCTAAAAAAATGTAAGATAAGGAGTACAACTCTTCATTTGTATCCACTCCAAAATCGTTAAGATTTAAATAAATAAGTTAATCATTTTAAAATTAAATTATTAGTGTAATTAATATAAAACGTAGTTTATGATATTTATAATTTAGTTCAGATAATTAAAAAGTACGTTTAAAACTTTAAAAAATATAAGAAAAGTTATTACAGATAATCTTATTAAACAATTTGAATAGAATGTCAATTGTTGTTAACGATTTCTATCTTACCTATAACGTTTGATAATGACGTTTCGATAATTTCACACTCTTTTCATCGAATTCTCGTGAAACTTTGATGTTAAAAATTCAAGCAATGTATATTAATGAGGTGTTGAAGGTTTAAGTAGAGATTTATACGGAATATTATATAGATAGCCAAAAACTGTTAATAATTTAAATTTAATTAAAATGATGAATACTGAAAAATGAAATTTTTCAAAATAAATCATTTTAATAATGTTCATTTAATTATATTTAAAAAAATAAAACGAACGTTATCAAGTTATAAAAACTGATGACAATAAAATTTTATTTAATACGTTCTTTAAACCAATTTCCTCATAAAATATTTCGTATAGATTATTTAAACTCTTTGACTTTTTCTTATATCCAAACATAATGTTTAATGCTTTGATTGAATAATGTCCAATGCAACGTTTCACGAAATTCGTCCTTGCGATAAGAGCTTTTTGACAATATTTATCTAGCCATTTTTATGTATATGTTCCAGGTCGCCCTTTCAGCCGCAATTTCAGACAAATTCCGGCTTCTCTCATTACGGCTCGTACTCGCAGGACTCCAATTCCAACTCTAATGGCTGCCACCAGAGTCACTCGCTCATGCAGCAGCAGCAACAGCACAGCAACGTCATCTACGACGCCCCCTTCGCGCAGGACGAGGTGACAGGATCCCAGTACACCAACCTTAACTCGATCCAGCCCATGAATTCGGTCGTCCAGCAGATTGGCAAGCTCGAACCCTTCTCCGAGCTATTGTCTGCCAGGTACTCCTACTACGACGAAGTCGTTAATCAGCAGCAAAATCACCAGCAGCAACAGCAGCATCACGGTGCTTACCACACGAACACCGGCAAGATGGAAATAGAGAAGGGCGAATTAAATGTTAATGCGCAGCAGGAACAGTTGACCGAGGAGGATTGCGACGAGAACTTCGGCGAGATCATCAAGAAGTCTATGGTCGAGACTGTGTCTGCTTAGGTCGCTAATAGAGAATAGAGAACTTGAGAGATTTCGAGACGTTTTGGAAAGCTCTAGGTCTTTGTAGAGAAATATTCGAGAGCTTGCTTTTGAAGATTTGTTTTTTATGGCGCACAGTTCAATTTTCATGTATTTCGTACGGTGTTAAAATCATGATTTATGTTATATTTTTGTGTTCCTTCATTAACTTGACGTTATGAATTTGTCCACCTTAAATGATTTTGCATTTAATTTGTAAGTAGGTAATTATTATTATATTCCATTGTGCAATATTGGTCATGCTACCTAATAATACATATAGGTGCACACAAGTTTGTTTTTGTATAGTCGTCAAAACAATCTACGAAAGCAGCTCGAAAATTAAAGCATTCGTATTTAACTCAAGTTGGATCAATAAGAATAGTATCGATTCTGGTTTATATAAACTAATTAGTTGATCCGTTTTATTTATTACATAGATTTAAATAATAATAAAAAGAATGTTGTAGATATACAAATCTATGATATTAGAACTTTGAATAATTTAATGCCGCGTTGGATACTGAGCTTGTTACATATTATATGTAATGTCGATTTTTGTACAAAGTCTATGTCGATGCTTTTACTGCATTGACTCCAACAATAGACTTATAATTCCAAAACGTGCTCGAAAGATTCTCGTTTTCTATTTGAAATCCGTCGATAGAAGAATATGGTGTAGTACCTGAGTTTCAAGTCGATTAAGAAAGTCTTTTAAGAAGTTGTGCTGATAATTATCGACTGCGAAAGCTCAGGCATAGGCGAATCTTTAGGTGAAAATAAAGCGCGAGAATGTTTTATTATGGGCACAGACACCTAGAAATCTTGAAAAGTTATTTTTTATTTGCGATGATGTGATGCTCTAGAATTAGAGGTGCAGAGGAAATCATTGATGAAAGTATGTAATTACTTTGTGAATAATGATAAAAAAGCAATTATTAAAAAAAAGTTTTAACAAAATATCGTTATTTGGAAAATAAAATAAAAAATAATTAAAGAAGAGAAGTATAAAAATAATTTTTCAAGATTTCTCGGGGTTTAAAAGATGCGTCCGCCCGGGATGGACGCGTTGTTTGCGCAAAGTTGTGACCATTTCGATGAAAACGACTTCACGGAGAGTCGAATAGAAGCGCAACGATAACGAGCAATTTTAGAATGTTTTTGATGGAAATGTTTTCCACTGACGAAGAGCGTCTTAGAGTATTGAACAACTTCTTTATGAATTGACAAGTGAATGTCAATGCAAAAGAATATAAAAAGTTAACAAACGAGAGATTCAACGAGGTTGTGACCAAAAATATTATGGGATCAGCTTAGAATGCAATTTATACAGTAAACTTAAAACTTGAAAAAGAAATTATAGATCAAAGAATCAGTGTAATAATTGGCATTGTATTTTTGTTCAACAATTACGTATTATTCTCGTTCTCTATTTGTTTTGGTTAAGGAATTAGTAATTACTTTGACTCTTTAGTTAGTTAATAAAAAAAAATTGTTTTTATATATTCATAACAGAAGACAGTTCGTCGAAAGCTAACAACGGAAAGGCTTCCAAAATTTATAGATTTCTCAATTACTTAATAAAAATTTTTTTACATTTTGTAACGTTTTCTTTTTTAACGACAGCAGTAAAAGAATTAGAGGACCATAGAATCGAAAAGTTTTATTGACTTTTCGTATTATGAGTAAAATTGAAAAAAAAATTTTTATGAATGCATTCTATATGCGGTTACAAACCACATAAATAATGTAAAACTCTAATCGAAAGATTGATTGGTTGCCTTGCTTTGTTTATTTCAAGCACGCCCTTGCTAGTAGTAAAAGTTTTTGAACGAACCTATTTAGCATCCCGGGACGTTGATCGCTAAAATCCTTGATTAATCCAAGTACTAATACATAAGATGAAATAATGATATGATAGTGTTAAATTTATACATACGATATTATATATGAATATATATTATATATATTATATCGGACGTGTCAGTTCCCGAGTGTTTTTCGCGGCGAAACACTTCCGTTTTTCTTTTTGATTGTATCTATACAAGATGCGCCTGCAATGCGATTTTTTGTCGCGGGTTATGTAAAAATATTGAGGGATAATAGGCGAAATATCGGTTTGGTTCGATTCTGCCTATCGTAGAAAAATATTAACGATGGGCATCTTCGATCGAGGTTCTACGTTATATATGTTATACGATGCGAGGGACGTGACACCTCCATACGGCATATAAATATAAAATGAAAAAAATACATATACACTACACGTATGTAAGTAACTTTTAGATTATTTGAGTAAAAAAAGCATACATAGTTTATAGTGTTTTATTAAATGTTGTGAAAAAGTGTCCGTCTTTTTTGTATACGTGTTTCACATTTCATGTGTGCCCTATTATTACCAGCCTCCTCTTTTCCTCAATATTTTAACGAAAAACTTAAATATCCTCTAGAAATAATGTATTTTTAATTTGTTCTAATAACAGCGTTCTTACAATTTTAAATTTATTTTGATTTTATCGTAATTTTATAAATTTACTTATACATTCATTTAAAAAATCAAATAGATTACCTAATTTTAATATAAAATTATTATTTCAATTTTGCTTATAAATATAAGTTTTGGTTTTATAAGCAACTTTTCTTCATAAAGTAAAACCTAACTAAAATTCATTATTAACCGGTTTTTTAAAAATATTTTAAAACATGGTTTAAATAAACATTAATTTTTTTATTTTCCACACTGATTGCAGCGTCCGTGGTAACATCCAATTTCTTCTACCGACATCGATTCTTTAAATTTAATTTTTATTTTTTATATTAATAAATTTAAAACTATCTGAGAAGTTTATTCAATTCCTTAAATAAGATATTTATTCATAAAATTCATAAATTGTTTGTTAAATTATTTTCTAATAATTTGTAGCTTTAGAGTTACTTTGCATACATAGATACCCAAAAAATTCCTATTATATCATAAATTTGTTTAATAAAAAATCATTGATACGTTTCTACAAAATATTGTAATGAATAAAAAGTTATCAATCTAGAAGTTAATTAAGACTAGTTAATACTAGTAAGCTCATGCAATTGTCGCAGCTACTATGGTCGTTAAGTTGTGCAATTGATGCATCTCTGCTAATTTGCAAGACAAAGATCAATCAAATAGATCGAGAAAATTTCCTCAATCATAATAAATAGGAACCCCCGAATGAAAATCAATCGCATTTAAAACTATACGTAAAAAACCGTTTCTTAATATATTAAATATCAGTATTCAACAAATACTTAACAATTACTTATAAAACAATTCGATCTGTCGAAAACCTATACCCAGAGCTAAATCAAAAATCTTTCCGTTCAACCAGCAGAAAACCAAGATCAAAAAACCCCGTCTTCGCAAACCGTCGCTTCGCCCGGTAGAAAATCAAATCCATCCTCGGACCATAAATTTTCCTATATCTATCCGCGAACTTCACCCACCTCAACGTCCTCAACTCTCCCTCCCACAACAATTCCCTATATACACCAGCCGTCAAGAAACCCATACAACATCCTCCCAGTAGAGAGTGCAGCCGCACTCCAACCCGAGCGCCAGATGTCGCCCCAACCGCGCTCTCCCACCGTCGGGGGAAAACACACCTACAACAATAATATACAGGTCGCGCACGTATATACTCAGGCGCGCGCTCCGCTCGCAGGCAGCAGCCGAGTTCCTAAAATTCCTCAACGCTCGCGCGCTCGGCGAACGCTCGGTAAGAGGTATACTACTTACCTGCGCGCCGCGCTCGCGTATATACACCTATATATATATATATATGTATACAGAGAGAGAGAGCGAGCGCTCGCGCGAGAGAGAGAAAGAGATAGGAGCGGCGTCGAGGAGTTGAATAGTGTCTGGCTGTCTCAGTCGTCGTCGCGCGCGCACCGAGCGCTCTCGCGTATACACACACACTGCTCGCATATGTATCTCATCTCCGAGCGGCGCGCGCTTCTCCGTTCATAATCGGGAATATCCCGGGACGATCAGCAGAGGGTAGCAATAGTCTGTCGGGACGTCGAGGCGAGTGTTTTTGGTATATATAGATACACATGTGGAATCGAGCGTCGCGCGATCGGAGGGCTGCTCTCTCGTCCTAACCTACCTGCTCCGAAAGGTATAGACAGACTGCGCGCGAGACGGAGAGAGACGGAGCTAGGAAGCTCACGCGCGCTAGCTGCCATATCGCGTCTCAGTGTCTGTGCATATACGGTGGGTGATATATATATACACGTACGTGTATATACATATGTCGCGCGCGAGTCAAGCGCGACAGGTGCGAGAGAGCCGAGCGGCAAGATGATGCTGCAGTGATGTAGGGATATATATCGTCTGGCTCTCTGTGCTGTGTGTACATGTGTAACGGCGGGAAGGATAAACGGGATCCTGGAGGAAGAGAGGAATATGACTTGGGCCCGGGCGCTCAAAGGGAAGAGAGGAGTAGCTGCTGCAGAGACGAACACTCCTCCCGGCGCCCCTCGTCTACTGGGCTATGAGCGCTGACAATGGGGACGAATCCTTGGTAATTATTGCAATATATACCAGCGAGCTGGATTTATTCTACTCGAGGCTCTGTATATATATATAAGCGCGAGAGCTAAGGCTGCGTGCACGGCGCCTTAATGCTGTATACTCTCCTCGCTCTTTTTTCTTTTCTCTCTCTCTCTCGCTCTCGCTCTGTCTTGAGCTCTCTCTCGACGCCTCTCACCTGGGGCCTCGAGCTCTGCGCTCTTTTATGCTCCCGTGTGTGTGTGTGTATGTGTCTTGGTTGCTGCGAGTGTGCACGTATGTAAGTGTACGCGCACGTTTCAGTGTATGTAGTTTGAATGTTGAGGCCTCGGACGTCTCCGGAGATCGAAATCCGAGATCGCTAACGAGACGCTGCATTTGACGGCCGATAGGTTAATTTATTCGGAATTTGTTATGCCGAACGCTATCTTGAAACGTTCGCCGATAGATTGTTCAAGACGGGTTTTTTTGTGTAAAAAATTCACCACACGGTATACACAGAAAGCCCCGTTCCTCCTCGGAATTAAAACGACTCGAAGAGTCCTTAGTTCATTGCAGAGATGTGATAACGAGATAAATCACGAAGCTACCGATCGGCAACCGAACTCATATATAGACAGATCAGCGGCCAACAGCTGACAGATGTCTCATCAAAATCGCGGAGGCGCGCGTAAAGGTACTCATACCAGCTGTAGCGCAGGAGGCAAAGAAAAACGAGCCGCAAAAAAAAACACACGCTCAACGCAACCGCTCGGAAGGATTGGCTAATCTCGCTTGGATATTTTTTATTGTTGTTGCTGGAGATGCGACGGGGATTTATGTAATATTAGTCGGCGGTGCGGCAACCTGCGGCCCGATTCGAATGTTGCTGCGCGCGCACGTTTTGTCAGAATGTTAAGTAATTGTTGCGGTTTCGAGAAATTCAGCTTGGCTGGAAGCGCTTTTTGTTTTGTTTCTCTTTATTTTCGTTTACCGGACTGGGTTTTATTTATTGAAACGTTGAGATTTTCGGTGGATTCTTGAAATAGCGAACGCGAGTTTCGCGCTTTCGTTAGGTTTTCACGAGCAGGTGGTAAAATTGCGCAAGGTGCAAAAAGCGCAGAAGAAATCTGCAGAACTATTCGGTTCACTGCAAACCTATCATTATTGTTATATATTTTGCAATAACATTTTGCTATCCGATTATATCGTACAGCAATACATCAAACATAATAATCGAATCGCGTTTGCCGAGCAATCGCACGGAAACGTATCTCTCTGTTGCCGACAGCGGCGGGCGCTGCGGACCGATACGATCTTTAAAATTATAGAAAAATTAGCTTTACGTAATTTTTAACCGCGCGAGCAGCGGAGCCGCAAGTTTTTGAGGCAAGGCTTTTTTTACCTTGACCACTAATCACAAACAATGTACGATTAAAATTGACTGCACGCGCGCAAATCGTGCACCTCGTAGCGCTTAAAAATAACTCCCCGGCTCTTTCAAACTCTGCATTTGAATAACAATACACCGCGGCTAATTCGAAATATTTCCTTTTGTCCATACGTTCAAAAGGAAAGAGAAAAACACCCGCGACAAAGTTTCCATCTGCCGTTTACTGTTTCCACGTTACATTTTCCCTCCTCTCTTAAACCCATTAAAACTTAACGTTACTTATTCACCGTCGTCGAAGTCGAAACGGTAGTCGCCTTCGTTTCAGCCTCCTCCTTTTTTTTTAACAGTCTTTCCCGCAAGAGTCCGAGCTTTCCGCTTGCGCTTCCGGCGCTTCTGGCAATTTTTGCGCGCAACCGCCGCTCTATACAACTACTTAAAGCCGCGCGCGCGGCGTGAACATCTGTTTGCCGCGCGTCGATCGCGAGCTCGAGCTGGCAGAGTGAATGTTTGTTATAAAGAGCCGTCGGTCTTCCTCGTGCACTGCCGGATGTTGCCAACTTTCCCCTGCTCATTTTTACTTTTATTATTCCGCGACGCGGCCAGGTTTATTGTTTACTTTTTTTTCTCTTTCTAGCCGACGTGTCTCGGTTAATGGAAATTAAAGGCGGCTCTCTCGGCTTGTGCTTTGGCTTTAATGGAGAAAGTTTTGCGAAGTTGAAATTTGAAGCTGGTGCAAGCGATTTTTTCGCTTTGGCAATTAGGCTTTATATATCGAGATGAAAGGGAGCTGCTCGACTTACGTGGAATCGAGCGCGACGGGTCTGTAGGTTTTGTGGACTTTGTAAAGTGCAGTTTTTATAAAGCGGCGTAAAAGCCAATTATGAGTACTGTGTTTCTTCATTGTTTTATCGCTGTTAAAGTCGTTAAATTATTATTGGATTGGACTTATAAAAGTTGTGTTAATTGATGGAAATTAAATTTTATTTAGCGTATTATGTAAATGGAATTAATTTTATTTTGCTGAAAAAGATTTAGTTCTCGTATTTGCATGGACCTATTTATTGGATTTTTACAACATTATTTTTAATATTTTTAAGTATCAGAAATAATTCTAAAGTTAATTTTTCTACTTTTTTCCCATGGTTCATAGGGTCATTTTTTTAAATGCATGTGTTTGTAAAGTTAAATTATACAGGCAATTCAAAGCTCTACATGTAACAGGCGGAAACGACCTATAACCGTTGGCATCCACCTTCATTATAAGCAGGATGTCAAGAAGTACATTTATGTAAAAATCTCCGACAGAGCAAACTTTCAAAATCTACATTAACATTTAGCGTGGAAAAATCTTTTTTAGCTTTGTAAAGATTTCAAAATGCAGAGTAAAAAGTTTCTATGCAAAGCTAGCGTTTATTTTATTTTATTCTTTTACAATCTAGAACTGTTTTATAGCAAAAGTTTTGTATTTGCGCTGCAGTTTACTTTTACCAGATAATTCTAGAAAGCTTCAAATGGTAAACTAGCTCTTGTATAAATAAAAGATGATGTTAAGAAAACAAACTCTTCTTTTCACGAAGACAAACCGAAAAAAATGTATTTGCTATACTAGCACGTGTTAAGTGGAATACATCCGGCACGGTGTGACTGACACATGCATATGCATACGGCTCTCATGTTATCACGTTAACTTTAACCTCATTCCTGCAGCTTTCCCCGAGGTCACTTTTCGAAATTCCCAGATTTTAAAGAATTTCGGAAACTCCGAAACCCAAACGGCTTTAAACTGCAGCTCCAGGTTTACACACATCCACCGGCATTCCCCCGGAGCACAAAATTGATTTCATCCTATCTCGCTCATTGTTCTCCTCAGCAGCTATTTTTATTCCAACGGATCCATTCAAGCCACTCGATCGGCCTCTCCAAACACCTTCCCTACATAGCGACCTTCTCCACTCTACCACCCACACAGCAATCACACCCCGGCCGCGAAAGTAGCCTCTCATATACATACCAAACTCACAGCGTACTCTGGTAAAAGCAAAAAAAAATATCCGAACCACGTGTATACGAGACCGGATGAAATCGACGTCGTAGCATAATTTCACGAATCAAGTTTGCAATTTCGCCTTTCCCATGCGCGCAGCGAGAGCGCGAGCCCCTCCCCCGTCATAATGCGTACACGCGCTCGCAATATGCCTCCTCGGCGCGCAGGCGCTCTCCTACGCGCTCTTTTGAATTTTCATTTTCGCATTCCTGCAAACGAGCGCGCGGATTATGGAGCCGGCGTTTATTTGCCATTTTTTGCGCGTATTTTCAAAACTCCGAAGTAGGTTGCACGCTTCATTAAAGCGGCGAGAATGATTTCTTCGCGGCGCGCGGTGCTGCAGGAAGGAAGCGGAGAGGGGGGGGGGGAGAAAAGCGTTCTGTCACGCTTGCAGCAGCCGGAGAAATCCTTCAATAGAGTTTCGGTAACAGAATGCTTTGTGGTACGGAAAGAATTTAACGCTTTATGTAACTGGAGGGGCAAGAAAATAATGAAGTCGAAGCTGCTTTGGGAGAGTGCAGATGATGCTTTGAACGAGGAAAGTCAAGTTGAGATTTTTATGGCGCTTTAAGTGTTCTGCTTAGAAAGATAAGCTGTCGGTAATAAATATTTAGCGTTCAATGAGTTTTTTAAACAGTGTCTTTTTTACGTTTCAACTTATCATTTTCAACGTTACATTCCCAATTCAAAATATATCCACGCTCCGTTAAAAATCCCGATATTAATGATCCAGCTGATAATTTCAAGCCCCACGCTCGCGAGTAAAAGTATTTAATCAAATCGGCCATAAATTGCATTGTTCATTGTGGCGAAGCCAGCAACTCTTTCTCCAATTCGCTCGCATAATCATCAATAACTTTCACAACCGTAATACCATTTCTCACACCGTTTCCGCGACGGGAAAAAAAGCAGCGTTATTCCCGCGTTTCTCATCGAAAAATCCCCGTCGAGCTCATTCATAACGAATCGTCGCGTCGCGTGTATATATATATACGCACACCAGCCGGCGGCGCGAGCTACTCGCGGTACCGTTACACGCACCAAACGCCAAGGAAGTTGGCGAGAGCAAAAAACAAGAGAGCCGGGGAAAAAAGTATGGTCAGACGCGGTGGTCTACAAAATGATCGTCGACGGAATGGGAATTCCGAGCGTACTACGGAGAGAAAGAGAGAGGAATCTTGCGTTGCTGTTCTTGCTGGAGGGTATGGTTATATATAGATGGAGGCGCGTATACGATTCTGACATGGTTATATTAAAGTTCGATTTGGACGTTCATTTCTGGGATCACGTGTGTACGTGGAATGTCCAGTACTAGTGCGACTTTGTATATGTATATGGGAGTGTCGGGTGAGACAAAAGCTGCTGCGACATTGGGAGCACGCGAATCGAGAGGCCTTGGTTCTTTTCCGCTTGTGGTATGTTAGTGATCATGGGTCGGGAGTAATGATGACATTGGGTGGAGGTGCATTAGGTAGTTTATATTCAATATGGTTGCCTGAAACGAGAAATGGATTTTATTAAATTTTGTGGTCACACTAAAGTTTCTCTTGACTTGAATTAATAAAATTTATTGAAATCTATATAGTGCATATTGGATGTTGGAATTATACCGATTTTTGATTCAAATGATGATGTTTGGTATACGATGCACTACAATTTACTGAACTTCATTCGGAGTGAAATTTATTTGACATTGATCTCTAATGTTTTAAACACATCATGCATTAATTATTTCTAACGTTCATAATTATACGTTACAACAACATAATAAAAAATATGAGATCAGATATTATACGTTTGTAAAATACGTAACATAAGAATTAAAATTTATGAAAGCCAATTTATCTTTTTGTATCATCTTTGCTGAAAACAAACAACAACTGATTAATGAGGTTTTATGATTTTGTAATGATGTTATACAATTCTTATTAATTGATATATCGAAGAATGACAAAAAAGTTGTTCAGTTTCGTAATAACTTACTAGCTAAGAAGCTTTTACACCAAAGTTCGAGCAATAAAAAATAGTTTGAAAATTTTCGAGAAGTTAGACATATAAAATAACGAGAGCAATAAGTAGGCGGAAGTATGAGTTAGAGCTTATCGTGCTGAACCGCAACTTTCTTCTTAGTCATCAGAGCCCGTTTTTTCAAGAATTTTGGCATGTAATTGTTTGATGTAGGAGGTTAACGCGAGGTCATCCATCCATTTATAGTTCGGCTTCTGAAAGATAATTGATCACTATGATGGTTTCGGAATAAGAAAACTACTGACTGTGTGTTTCATCAGCTGATGAAATCCTTTTGATCTATTCGAAGATAAATAATAAGTATTATTTATTACTGTTTAGTTTGTTCCTGACATCCCAATTTGCGAAATATTACTGGAAAAAATTAGATCAGAATTCTCGAAAGCTTCGAATGCTTCTCTGATATATAATGCCGCGCTTGTTTTCATATCAATGTATTCATCATTCACCTTGTACAGGTCTTTGGCATACCTGACTATACTCAATAAGAATGTGATGATCGTTTTCTTTAAACAGTCTTTGTATTTTTTATACAATCGACGTGGTGCCTTACTCCTACGCTTTCTTCACTCATCTGTGATTGTTTTACTATAGACATTGTACTTCAGAACTCCAGCGCAATGATTCATTATTTACTGCTATCTGTAACTAGAATTTTTATTTACAAGTAACTGCAAGATTGCAAAACTTACTTTCTTGAATTAAGTATCAATTTCGAGTAACTTGGAAATAAAATAACTCTTAATCTTTTACGAGATTAAATATTATAAAAAAAAAATACTTATTTAATATTTAAAACCAATCCTACCATCGCGATACACTCAAACGTCAAAAATCTTCCAATGCCAAGACAATATTCCGCACCTATTTCTGCACACAACAACCTCCAGCCCAAGAGCCTCCACCTAAACATCTCCAGCCGCTAATTCTCGTTTCGTTTTCTTATTTCTCTTTTTTTTTCCTTCAACTCGCCTCCCGATCGAGGTCAAAACGTTCGCGAATCGGGTCAGAGACACGAGAAGGCGGACGAAATCAGGGACGTAGCGCGCCGACTCCGGTGCCCCGCCTCGTTTTTTCCTCTTCCTCTCTCTCTCGCAAGATTTCGCAAGATTTTCGCGCGCCGAGCTAGGTTCAGCGCACTGTGACGTTTGCGCAAAGCAGACACAGCGTCGTCGGAGGACACTAGACTCTCTGCGCGCCGTGCAAAAAGTGCACGCGCCGCGGAATGCAGGCGCAAAAGAAGTCCTCTCGGTGCGCCGCTCTCTGCACTTGATCGGCGGAGTACAGGAACACTAGCGGCAGGAGGAAAACTGTTAGGCGCAAACTATGCGCTCGCGCTTTTTTCCCTTCGAGCGGTGCTGCACAAGCGGTGAATACAAATTGTACGCTCGGGCATTCCGCGCGATCTTTTATAGTTTTAAAGAGCGCGATTATTTAGCCGTTTTTGTGATGGGTTGGCTGTTTGGTGGGTTTATTAAGCGTCGGTCTGTGAAGCGCGATTACGTTGTTTCTGTTTGTAAATATATTAAGTTTTACTATTTTGTAACTGTTTAATCATAATAATATTAATTATATAGAACAAAAATGTTTTATAGAATTTTATTTGGAATAAGAAATTTTTATCGAGAATTTGAATGTAATTTAGAAACGTAGAATTGTTATCATTTAACGTTTATCTTAGTTGCAATTACCAATTAAAATATACTCTTCGATTTTCCTACAATATACCAGCTTTTAGCACATTTATCAGAGATAGTGAGATAGGGATGAAATTGGTAAACTGGTAGCTGGCCTGAGTCGTATATTTTCATTTGATATCATCACGTCGAATGTAACATAAAGAAGATTAAGCTTTTTACAATCCTTTTCCTCTTCTGTTCCCATTTCCACTTTTTATTCGAAAGTCGAGATAAATATTTTTCAATTTACATTCAACACTCAATGAAAATAACGGAAATGTTGAACTTATCACCTGATTGTTCAAACAGAAAATAACTATGAGAAATGTCTATTAAAACAAAACCCACTGCTTTAAATTAAAACTTTACGAGCTAACTGGCATTAGAATTAAAATAATGGATTCCAATTAATAAATCGTTCTTGTTTTTTATTTTCCCAAAGCACAGAAAAGCGCAGAAAAACGTGGGAGTAAGTAACAAAAACTATTATTTTTGTTTGGATTGTTACCAGGAAACGTAATACGTCAGAAAAAATTACCTTTAAAAATGTTGATTTATGTATCTTCAAAACAGAATTAATTAAAACTGATTCCATCTAACTGTACAGAATCTATTAAATAAAACTTATGCACAACATCGTTATAAGTATACGGAATAAGATAAATTAAATACGTATTGTATACGAATTTAAAAAAAAATTATATTTATTATACACTAATAAGTCAACGTAATTATGTTGTTGTGATGACGCTTCAGGTTTCAGTGTTATTAGTTCCTCTAAACATAAACAAACTAAACCTACAACGTAGATTAAATAAATAAATACAAAAAAAATATTTTTTCCATCATTAATAAAATAAATAATAAGTTCCTTTTTTTAAATTATTTAACAAAATAAATTAAAAAATTCTAAGGTAAATTCTTACACCTCATCAGTGGAATTCCATTAAATCTAACTACCAAGTTACGCGATGTATTTCAGTGCAAAAATGAGATTCCACACGTCACGTTTCGCTGCGCAGCGCGCACGCAAAGACATTCAAATTAACGAGTCTTAACTTTATCTGGCCAAAAGTGAAATTAACGACTTTTACTTTTCAAAGCAACTGACCTTTCCTTTTCCACGGCTAAAACTTGAAACGCGATTACCACAAGAACAGCAAAGCCATGCAGCTCACGATCACGGGCAGATTCATTTCAAAAGCTACCTATCCACAAATCTCCCATTATCCCCCCGCAAAAACGTGTGCACTCGATGCTGTTCTTCAACTTTCCAACCTCGCTTCCCGCGCACTCGCAATAAAAAAGAAGGAACCAGAAAGATGACAGTCCCGTTCTTAGCTCGCTAACAATGCTTAAAATACCAGAGGAAGAGAACCACATGTATCTGCGATTCGCACGACTCGCTACTTTCCTTTCGTCCCGATCAATCCTGCGCAACGTCGAAGGACGCGTATATAGCCGCGCGCGCGCGCACGCGAGGAAAAGCAGCAGCGAGCGTCTCGTCTGTTCTCCTGGATTCGCGTGCTCGCTCTGGAAAAACCTTTCTTCTCTCACGTACGCCGTGGGAAGTTGCCATCCACGACGTTGGATAACACGGCCGAAGCGTGTAAGCCACGCACCGGTATATACCTCATTTTTTTCCCCGACCGCCTGGCAATGTTAACATACAAAAGCCAATCGCGCAACAGTCGCGCGGCTGAGTTTTTCGATCGGCTCCTTACAAAATGCACTTCCTACCGGGATTTTCGTGCGTTGTCTCGACGAGCTGCGACGGCTATGTTGCGCAATCGTTCGGAGTGGTGCGAATCGAGTGTGACGAGACGTGTCGTGGTAACAGCTATGAGAATTGGGATGGTTATCCAAGGTTTTAGACATGTTCTTTTCTCGTTTTTGTTCGATTTCGTGCCGCTAGGTTTTTGAGGAATTGTTTGGATCTTGCGCGCGCTATCCGGTCTTTTGTTTGGAAGGAGTATTTGTACAGGTGTGATTCTTGGCCGAGGGTGCGTTGAATGTGAGAAAGTTGTCTTCTTTGAAGTATACTTTAAACGTAATAACTGCTCGTGTGGGATACAAGTATAGTTAATTTTAAGAAATTTAATCGGTGGAATTCGATTTTTAAGTTGTATAACTATGCTGTAACACGCTGAGAAATTGTCGTAGCATTATTTAGAAGCTTTTAGTTATAAAATATACTTATCAGGTTCGGAGTTTATTAGTGCATAGGTTTTCGATTATTTTAGATTTTATTTGTCATTTATAATCTATTTAAATGCAGTGGATTGTCAGTATAATTATGTAATTGCATACTAGAAATAATTTATTTTTTATTTTATTTATTTCTTGCCACTAGAAGGAAGTGAGTATGTTACGCTCCTTTTTCTAATACTTAAGTATTTGACGAGAACCTTGAAGTAGTTAAGCAAAAAAATATGTCAATTGTACCAATTGTGCTGCACTTGCTAGATTCATTTTTTCTTAAGATGATGCAACGGGAATATTCCATGAAAATTATTAAATATTTTTTAAAAATTACTGTAAATTTATTCGTCTTTTAATTCTTTAATTTATTTAAAAGAAATTTGTTATAATCATTTCACTTTATTATTAACTGCGCCCAGATTTTGAAGCTATTGAATTTAACATGAGAAACAATTTTTCCATATCATATTTGTTATAGGTAAACATTGTTTTAAAAGCTTGAAAGAAAAAACAGTTTTATTACATAATTTTCCTACTATTGTTATACATCATGGAAAATTACTGCAAACGTAAGTTACACCTTATGATATACATTATTATATCGATAATTAGAAAGCATTGATAAGTACATTGCTTCGAAAAGTAATTGTAAAATTGAATGTTCTTAATTTACAGGAAACATTCGTCATTTTACTGTCACGTTTTGATAAGCTAATTACGTGGCTTTCGTAGCTACAACCAAAAGCCAAACATGCACGAGATGTAAATATTAACATATCTCTGTTGTTTATTTAGAATTTCTTTTTTGAAAGAAGTCCCTCGTCACTTTTCTTGAATCTTTACATTTGAAAAAGCTGACATTTGGAACGAACAGGTTTAACTTTTTTAATTCTTTCTTCGTTCGACAAAAGGTTTTTTAGTCGCGCAGTTTGGTAGAAACGTGACCGCGGAGTCTTCGTGTTTCATGCGTATATTACTGTGACTCACATAAGCCTAACTCCTACGTGAATCTCAACTTGTCGTTTCCAAGGACCGCAGCATATCGCCGAGTAAAGATACAACGTACTGGCGCAAGCGGGCAACGCTCGGCAAGAAAAAAGTGCCTGTCGCAAGGTTGAAAAAATTTATTTTTTGACCTTCTCTGTCTTCATTGTAGACCTGATCACGCGCAAACTTTACTTTTCGCTCTAGTTTCCTAAGCAATAAACAGAGGCATTAATTTTCGTTTACTCAAATACAAACTTTTTGGCTTGAATGAGTATGAATTAAAGAGTTTAAGAAAAAGTAGCATCTGTGTTAAAAATAAGATATTTGATTTTCTATATTTTATTGTATATTGTAATCATTATTTCGAAATTTTAATTTAATGGTGAGAATGTTTTTTTATTTTACGAGAATAACTATTATATATTTAAAAGAAATTAATACAATAAAAAATAGTTAACTTTTTCTTGATGTCCGAGTAATAAATGAATAAGTTTGATATTTTAAGTGTAATTTTTAACCACAATTAAGATAAGCGTACATTTTTCTTTTTGCATGACTCATCGAAGTTTATCGTATTTTTCAATTCAATTTTACTATAATACTAATATTTGTAAAGAAATTAGATGATAATAAGTATGTACAACATTTAAGTAATTTTTTCCAGTATTTATCTAATTTTTGTGAAACCAGTTTTCAAAACAGATTAAAGTGCTCATATTTCATTGAGATAGCATATTTTATTTTTCATTTATAATCTACAATATATTATTTCCTTAAGTAAATATAAAATAAATTATTTTTTAAGTAATTTTTAAAAATAATAATTTTACTATTTATATTATCGATATAGTTGCACGCATATTTTTCAGATATTTTTAAATTGATTTTTTTTTTTAATATACCTTACGCGATTTCTTACTTTCGATTCATTGTTTTATTTAATGGTTCCACTGCTTGACTAGCTGTTAAGCAATATTGAGAATTTTGATAATGTCGGTAAAAGTAGGTTGGATTCCTTTGCTGGGATTGCACCTCGTTCGTTCTCACATGAAAGTAGAGAAAGTTTTTTTAGTACCTGACGACGCGCTTAAAGCAGATCTATTCACTTTTCAATTCCTTTCCCTTTTCATTAATTATAATCTTAATTATGAGTAGGATTACTTGCTTAATTACACTTTGACTCGAATCGGTGTTTGAAATCGCGAGGATAAATAATTCCTTTTCACTTTCTAAATACACGTTCAAATAAATTTAATCGCTTCTTATTTTGCTCTTGGGATTTGTCTTTTAGTTATATGCCAAGCTATAATAAAGATTTCTATTTAAGGATTCATAAAGTTAATGATTCTCTAGAAGGTTTATCCATAAATGGGTGTATTTAACGATGTAATTCTTTTTACTTGGACGCTTAATTCGCTGACCTAAAACAAATAACTAAGACTTACACTAATAAAGCTCTTATAATTAAAGTAAATTTTCAGACACATTGTAGATATTAAAACGCCTACGATTTCTATATTATTTTTATATTCTTTTACAATTTTTATATTTATATATTTTATGTACATACGTTGAATAACAAAAATATTTTAATCCAAGTATTCGTTTTTGGGTGATTGTCAGTAAATTGCTTACTTAGAATTTGTAATAGAGCATTTATTGATATTCAGCGGTATACACAAATTATGTTGAGACTAAATAAACTACAGCTCATCGTAAAATCTAATAGATTCTAAAATAAATAACGTGTAAGCGTAAATAATGAAAGTGTACGAGGCGATTCTTCCGCCTACCATGCCAGTTTTTCTTCATTTTTTGCAAACCAAAAATGCTTTGCATTCAATCCTTTTTATGCTTAATCTAGTTTCATAAAATTCAACTTGTTTTAAAATTTTATACGGAGTAAATGCCTTGGTATATATTTTGATTAAGCAAAAATGAAAAATATTGTATCATAAAATTTTTAGCTTTCATTTTTGTTGATGCCAAATTACTAAATAAGAAAAGTTGAAGGTCTTAATAAAATAATTTTTAGTCATGTTATGACTCATGTTCCGCTAAAGTATTTTGAAATCTGTATAACAAAATTTCTTAATCTAATAGTATAATGTGTAGTTTTGAAATATAATCTAATATAAATTTATATTAATTTAATTCTTAAAGGAACACATTTTAAACTATCATGAAAAAATAAATCAAATTTTTTACAGCAATTTTTCCCAAATCCCTAATCATTATCTGTACTAGTAATGTTGGTATCTGCATTACTATTGTAAAACGATAAATTTCAAATAGAATTCTTAAGAAAAAATACAATTTAAATTAAAGATAATTTATCTAATTTACCCCGAAATTGTTTAAGTAACTGAAAATTAACTGAATCGTAAAAATCAAATTAAACTCTATCGGTATACCAAAGTTCGCATATCGCGTTTCTAAAAATATCTTCCGGTCGAGCTAACTTCTGCTCAATTTCAGCTAATAAAGCGCGTAGCCCTTATTACAGCAGATGGGGTGCGCGCGCTTGCATTTGTGACGTAAAATCAATATAAGCCCCTGCCAGGATGTTGGCTTAGTTGGTGTTCGTGGCTCTCCGCTGCGCCAGCTGGTGGCCTTCCGACCATCAAATTTTTGCGAAAACTTCGTCACTCCTCTACAGAAATGCTCGTAATGATGTCGCTCTTTAGCTGAGTGTGCGCCCTTAGCTTTAGCAAATTGCTATCTTCTCTTTGAAGGTCTGTCGGTCCTTTGAAACCTTGGAAATGTTTGTGTCTGTGCGAGGGGTAGTTTAGGTATTTATTGGAGCGGAGGCTATTTTCGTTTTGGCTGGATACTTGGCTTTTCGGGGGCACATCAAATTATGACTGTAGGGTATAATGCGTCTACTTTGTGGCGTATAAAGAATTATTAGGGTAAATCGGGATTATACTTCGAGCTTGTGGTAGCAAACAAAATTTTATCTTTCTATATTTACGACCTCTGCAAATGTCTATTTATAGAACCTTTTTTTTTTATAAACTAGACTTAAATTTTACAAATTATAAAGATAAGTAAACATGACGTAGTTTTTTACCTATAAAATGTAAAAACTTTGTATTTCATTTACTCGTGAGAAACGTTTATACACCGTAGAATTTAAATCACTTTTGCTAGTATACAGAGCAGCTGCATGACTCGCTTTGAAGAGCAAAGAAATAGCTTACTTCAAATCCATTTGATGAAACCGAAAAGCATGAAAACGCGTACTATCAAAAGACTAAACTTTTTTAAAATCTCTTTGAAGTCTTTAAATTTCATCTAAAACATTTTTAGAAATTCTTTTCTTTGCATTCTTTTCAACGGTGCAGTGAACCTCTGTAGAAAGAGGTTAAAGATTGAGCCCTTTTTGTTGAAGCGTCTTTTAAAGAGAAAATTTTATCTGATTTTTCTAAAAAATATATTTTAAATACTATTTAAGCACTAAGGAATTTGATTAATGATGAAAAGTAAAAGCTGATATCTTAAAACTAGATTCAAAAATATATTTTAGAATCAATATTTTATATTTTATTCAAATTTCTCTAGCTTTAAATAGAAAAAAGTGTTTTTTAAATGAATTCACGATTTAGTAAATGAACTACCAAATGAACCGTCTCAGCTTTCTTTCAATTAAGTAGTAACAGGTCACGCTTGGGTCAGACTCCGTATATTTTATTAATACCCGTACATTTACCGGCGATCCAGTATAATGAGATTAAATTCCGTTTACTTTCTCCAACGGCAATACATGGAATTTTTATTGTATTAGAAATTAATCCAGTTAGATAAAGTTACGGCCACTTGCTTAAATTCAGCTCCGTAAAGCCTACTTTACTTACGAATATCCCGAGGAAATCTGTAATTAAATCGTTAATACAGCAATTAGGTTAGGCCACAATTAAGCCCACGATACTTACCTACTTTAGAACGAGCATCAAGTACACCGAAACCTGTTCTCTCTCGAAACAGCCATAATTACACGACACACCCCTGCAAGCGCTAACGCGACTTTCAAACCGATCCCACTTTAAACCGCGACGTCACACGCCGGCAACGTCACAGCCGCAGCCTCCTCTCCCAGTTCTATTTTCTCCAAAGCTCGCATCGCTCCCCGCTCTATTTTAATCAACTTACCTGTCCTTCCGTCCAGCGGCCTTCGCCGCAGCGTGCACCTCTGCGCGAGCGCCACCAATCGACAAACTTCAAAGCCTCCCCCCCAGCAATTTGCTCTTTTCAACGTTTATACTGTATACTCTATAAACGGAGTCGCGCTCGCTCGTTATCACAATGCTCGTGAATGCAGTTGATACAGCGTGACGTCAGCAGCGTCGACGTATCGAGCCAGCGCGTCAGAGAGAACGATTATTTCGACGTCAGGCGGCTAATGCAAAACGGCGGCGCTCGCACTTGTGTGCGTCTGTATGCGCGTGGACGGCTGATAAGAGTGTGTGTATATATAGGAAAAGCTCATATGCGCGAGGTATAAAAGAGCCGGACGGCGGTTCATTGTCACATCGGCCGCGCGCTCACCTCTTATCGAAGCACGTGTGCGCGCTTTTTCCCCTGCTTTTCCCGGCCGCGACGCCCACGTGCGCGCGCGCACGCCTGGAGGGGCCGGTTTTATAATGCGCCGACGGTTTTATGAGAGCTGTGATTGGCCGCGAGCTTCGGGGGTTGATGTTTGGCTTGGCGAGAACGCGCTGCGATAACGGATTTATAGCGGGATTTTATGGATTTTTAATGCGAGCGCGGAGATGGCTGAATTACGAGCCGAAAAGTGACGAGTTTACGTTGGGATAAGTCGCTCGTTGGCTTGAGGCGCTGATTGTGAGTTACGCAAGATCACTTGACGTCACGGCATTGTGTCAGAGTGATGCTGAGAGGTTTAAGCTACAATGACTGGGATTAGGGGCAGGACTGAAGTTTTGTTGTGAGGAAATAATTGTAAATAAAAGTGCGTTTAAGTAATCTTTTTAAAAATTATCGTTTTTTATGATAGTTGTAGTCTTTAATAATACTGCTTGCAAAATGATATGCAAAATATAATAATGGTAATTTATCAAACTTTCAACTTAGTTTACTGTAACAGTTTTTCAATACTTTCTTCAACGCAAACGCGTAGAAACATAATTCTTAACTCTAAACCCTCCAAACTTATAATGAAGTATATTGATTCGCGACTCTCGACCTAGTCAACATCTTCGTGAAGCATCAAATAATTAACATCACTTAAGCAACAAGTCCAAACTCTACTCCAAAGATCACAATTACAAAGTTTATACATCCCGCTTCAACCAACCATAATATCCCAAACATTTCTAAATTAAAAACAACTCTCGCTTACACCACACCCGCACAATAGTATTATTACAAGAATCACTCAGCTAAAAAACCGCGCCACTCCTTCCACGATAATTCTAGTAGCTCAGAATGCACCATTAAATCAACCAGAAGTCGCTTTTCCCTCAAGAAGAATCCAACGCTGTAAACGTTTCGATTAACGGCCAGGAGGAATTGTTGCAGGAAGTATACGACGCGCGCAGAAGTAAGGCACGCACAGGCGGCTGGAAAAAGGAGAGACACTCGCGCGCCGCGAGTCCGCTTTTTCCGGATTCGTTCGGCTCTAGAAAGCGTGACCAAAGTGCGAAACTCGCCGATTTGACGCCGCCGGCTCGCGAGTTCCCTGCGCACGCGGCCGTCTCTCCGCCTTGTGGGGACAGGTGCATCGATCAGCGTGTAGATCGCGAGCTTGATTCGAGTGCGTGTCTTATCTCTTGCTGGAGTCTTGCTTTTTTTGAGTGGATAAGGTTGAATGATGAGCAGATTAGTTTCTTTTGTTGTTGCATAGGATGATTGTGTTGTACTTAGATCGTGGATTTAATTTATTCTAGGTCAGATGAGTACATTGCTTGGGCGAGAAGTGAATTGAGTATTAGTTTGAGCGATGTGAAAATGAGCTTTGAAAAATTGTTCTTATTATCATATAGTGCAAAGTACCTCGTTATTATTTACCTAACAATAGAATAATGCGCATCGCTTCCTGGATAAATTATGCAGTTTTCTAAAAAGGAAATTGTAATTATGTTAAACATCCGGGCAATTGCGTTAATTAGCTTAAATGCAAAGGAATTTGCAAATTTAAAAGAAGACATTACGTATAAATTCTTAAGTGACGAAATTTTAAGCTAAACGTTAAATTAAATAATGCCGTCATACTATAGTATTATCTTTAAATGAGTATTTCATAAAAATAACAATTTTTGTTTCCGTGCAATAAGTTTTTGCAGTAAATTACAGTACCCAATTTAAACCCGAGAAAATAATTTTTTATTATCAATGAATTACAACACAGAAAGCCTAACTGAAAATCATATTTAAGTTATGCAAATTTCTTCACGACGCAGCTCGCCATTAAGCAAAAACATCGTGCGATTTGTAGATTTGAGAAAAAACTTCTTTTCTCACTGAATGTTCACAAAGCCACGTACGTCAATGGTTTTAAAAATAATTCATTGCTTACCATAAAATAAATCATTCTCAAACAAAATAAAACAACTCCGTATCTTCTAAGACCACGCGTAAAACTCAACCCCAATCCCAATGCACGGTCACGTACGTACCATTCTTTAAAGAACCAACTCTTTATCGACGGAGATTTTTACGCTTTAGTTCCCGCGTCTCTATAGTAGCGGGCGCGAGCGTCACGTTGCCGGCAAAGTCAGTCGCGTGTCTTACCAGCTGTGCGGTACTTTAGCCGCACGTGCATGTACATACACACTATGTTCTCAGCGCTCGGGATTTTTTCCGGGTTTCTCGCTTACGCACACGGACAATTGACCCCTTCGATTGCTGGCTAAACGATCGCACGTCTTCGTTTGAAGAGGGGTTTTAATGAAAACGAGGGGAGTTGCGAAGGAAGGTCGAGTTTAAAGTTGCGCGTCGGTTGTGTTTATTTTTAGTGGTATTAAGATGGATTTCAAAATGTTCGCTTGTTCCCGAGGCTGTTGAGAAGGATAATTGTTTGAGTTAGCGACGAATTAAGGGAAGAGTGGAGTGAGTTTGTGCGCGGGGGTTTATCGTTTTAAATTGAATGACGAATAATAGCGTGTTTTTTCTTGGGTGTACTTTAATTGATAATACTCGAGTTTTTTTCCTGGCGAACTCAGTTTTTATGGAATTCCCATTGAAGCTTCCTGAATGTGCAGCAATTTAGAATTATTGAAAGAAACAAATGTAATAAAAAGGAATAAATTTATATTTATTTGAGTTATAAATGGTGAATATAATAATAATTAGTGGTGAATAAAAATTAAGTGCTGTTATTAAAAATTATTATTTAAAGTTTTCATTGGAAATATATTACAACTGCATCAAATCATTCTTTCATATACATTGCAATTAAAACTAGTAATTGATAATATAACATCGTTAATCAGTTGTCAATCAAGTATTGTAGATTTTATTTTATTGAGAAATTCCAGATTAATGACCTTGAAAAAGTAATAAAGTAAAGTGCGGTTTATTGTAACTTATTAAGACTATACAACTTGAATAGAATGAGACTGTCAATTGCTTCAATCAATAAATCGTTTTTGTGGCCATCACGTAGCTTTCCTCCAGTGTCAACATAAAATTTTTACAGATTCATACACTGTAAGCAATTAGTCTAGAATAGTGACTTTATTCTGTCTTTAGCGTATGAAACACGATCTATATACATATTGCAATTGTTCAAAAAAATATTCTTATCTAAAGTTATTTATCAGTTAGGCCCATCGCCAATATATTTGCAGTAATAAATATTACCTCTCAATGATATTAAATTTACCGTTATAAATACTCGACTATTACTAGGCCTATTGCAAAAACAGTGTGCCTCAAATTTAAAAAGTTTGATTTATGCGACTTTGATAAAAAAATATTACTAATGTTATTAGATCAAGTTTATTATATAAACTTAATCAATATATAACATCAAAACTGTGAATGCACTAAATGAAATTATAATTGGCAAGTTCTTTTTGTAATAATGTTCTAGTTCTTATATTACATTTATCAAGAAAGGCCTAAAATAATTTAAAATAAATTTAGTTAAGATAAATTTTTCCATTTGAAATGTTTCAACCAATGAAATTTTTTGCAAACCATGAAAAATAGCGCACCTGTAATACGAAAAAGTGATATAAGACCTTTTACATTACGTTTCCCTATTAGCAAAAACGCCATACATCATTCCCTCAAACCGTAAAAATCCATCGTAAATATCGCTTTTTCCAGAATTCTCTCCCACCACGGCAACGTAAATTCCATCCCTTTACAAAAAACCTAACTTCTATATTAATCACCAAACGCAGACTCCAGCACAACCACTCTTACACTCTCTCAAATCAAATTACTAAAAACGTGCTCTGTTCCCAGCCACGGTCCCCGCTCGCCACCCCATTACCTAAATAATCGATGAAACTCACCCCGGCCGAAAAAGCTCGCACACACCAGCAGCCGCAAGGCATTTCCCCTCAGAGCAAAGAGCAAGAGCCGTACACGTGAAATCATCTCTCTCTCCTTCTTTTACGTACATTGAAACAGTCGCTCCCGGCGCCTACGTACATCGTCATGCAGGAGGGGGCACGTGGCCACCCCCGCCTCTCTTTACGCAGCGCGTCTCCCCCGCGCATAACGTATACGTATATACGTCGACTCGTTACTTACGCGCAAGGCTATATCGACTGGCTGGCGGCGCGCGCGCCAAGTCACAGACGGCCGGCGCGGTCCCCTTCTTCCCAGCCGTGCACGGCGCGCGCACTGTGTATGTGTGTTTTAAACTCTTCGGAGCAGAGTCAGTCAGTCGCGCCCGGAACGTTGACGCTGATAGTAGCGCGAGTGCGCGCGCGCGCCTCTCTCGCTGTTTTATTTCTGGTCAGTGTGTTTTATTATCAGTGCCGGTGTCCGCGTTTATCGAGGAAGTTGTATTCGTGACTCTGGCGCTGGAAGAGCGTGGAAGGAACTGGAGTGTGGATTATAGAGGTGCGTGGGAGGCGAGCTTGTTATCTTGCTGGAGAGAGTATCGGGGAGCGATCGGCTGATTCAGTATGTAAACAGGAAGCGATGTGCGGTGAGGATTCGATGCAGTTTTTGTTTTTCAATACAATGTTTTTCTCCCCCCTTTCGCGGCTCTGGATTTGACAATCATGTGTTTTTGTTTTTTTTTTGGTATGTTTGTTGGAAAGTTAGGTGGTTAGGAATTTTGTATTGTTGAAATTCTGTGGATTGTGTGTTGGGAATTTTTAGGAAATTTCAAGTATTATGAAGTAATTAAATTTTGAAATAAGAATATTTATTCTGAAAATCAAATGATATTCTTATTACAAGAAAATTGTTTTACACAAAGTTGACTTTAAAGTTGTAGTAATTTCGAAGTTTTCCGTGGTGTATTGAAGTTTACGTTCACATTCAAAATGAATGGACTTTGCTCCAAAATTTCTTAAAAGTTTTTAGCGTACTTGTATAAGTTTGGAATTACGAATAAAGCTTTCATATACAAGTTTTGAACAGTTTTAGGATTAACAAAGTTGACTTGTACCTATTTTTTTAATTTTTAATTAATGTATTTTCAGTTTGTTAAACTTTAGGTATAACGAGAGAACTAACTGCATTACTCTGTAATTTGAGAGAAAATAACTTTTTTAAATAGTTTCAATTTGTTTCTTCTCAGTTCGTTTAAAAAATTATATTACTTTGATTGACGTTAAATTTAATTGAATAAAGTAAATGTAATTTAAATTTCTGTATTTAAAACACGAATATTCGTCTTATTCATAATAAAAAAATTTTCGATAATAAAGATCATTTTAAAAGTAGTATGCCAATATGCAAAAGATTATTCAATTTTACGCTGAATATTATCATACCTTTTAAAAGTTATCACATAAATTCATTTTTCTTTAAAAATATAACCACATCATCCACCGAAAGCATTAAGCTGAATCTTCCAATTCCACATTTTTTTAATCCCATCACGAACCTCTCCTGCAATTTAAAATTATGCAAAACTAAATTAGTCTCAAAAGGCACTCATGAAATGCTCTACCCTCGGAAAAACGCCCGATAACGAAGTTTCCGCGCCGTCGTCGCTTTGAAGTAACAAAATCTTTCTATCAATCCACTTCGGGAATACCCTCCGGAAAAAAATCTCATCATGCGCTATTTTTCCTCGATAGTGCGATTTTACTCCTCCTCTTCCTCTCTCAACTCCCTTTGTTCACCCAACGCGCTCCAGTCTCCCTGGGACTCGGTTCTCCATTACATGATTCACGCTAAGAATTCTCGAGTCTGCTGCACAGATGCTGCGCGTAGCTCGCACGCAGCGCCGAGAGCACAAAAGAGAACCACCTGGGGAAAGTAGACACACTAAAGGGGTAAAAATCGCCAGTTGGCGCACGTGTGTATTTTCACCTTTCGGCCAGAATGCACAAACGAGCTGCACACGTGCACGCGCTGATGCATATGCGCGAGCGTCCGGCGAGAGTCACACGTGCGAATTTACGCACTGCAGAATATTTGTCGGGGCGTGAGTAATTCACCGGTGTGTTTAGTTATGTTGCGAGTCACTTGCGCTGACTCCTCCGCGTGGTTGTGTAGTTAGAGCTGCTGGCCAGCGCATTAGCAACAATATAACGATAAAAGAGCGAGCGCGCCGAGCGAGTTTCGTCATCGGCTGGTAATTATATTTACCGTCAGGATCATTCATGATGCGTGTGGACGCATGTGCACTGCGAGTCGCGATCGATTCGCGGAATCGTAACGAGATCTGCCATTTTGCCGGCTGGCCCTCGTAGCCTTGCGTGGTATTGATAAAAAAATAATCGAACGTAATTGTCCTTTGTCGACGCGGTTGGCGTCGCTTCGATGAGTATCTGGCTTTTTTTATCTAAATTGTGTATGATTTTACCGGTGCGTTTGATGGAAATCTATATTCGGGACGGTCTGGAAAAATCTATACGCTGGATACGTGGAGAATAATTTGTTTGAGAGTCATTTTTGTACGTAGTTTTGTATGGATATCCATTAGTATATTTATAAACGCAAGAATAGTTTTAAAAATAGGTATAAAGTTATCGTTTTATTTTATTAAAGATTTAAAGAAAAGTTTCACTAAAAAACTTTTATTTATTTAGAACTTGTGTTATATGTTATTATTAACGTCGTAAAACTTTCACTTTAAATCACTTAATAGTTTCGTAATATTGATAATATTATTATCAGCGTTCGGCGAATAGTAATCTATAAAAAGTATTTGGCAAGATTTTAAATTACAATCTGTCTTATCGTATGTACTTGAACGTGATTTAAAGTTTTTTTTTCGCATTGTGTTCTATCGTAAAAATGTAATTTTATGTATGTGCGTAAGAAGTAATTGTCATATAAACATATCAATTTAAAAAAAATCGATTAGATAGCTTTTGTTTTTTCCTCTTAAGGAAAACGATTTTTATACTAGGAAGATAAATTTTCGTTTTCTGAAATTTTTTCACCTTGAATATTTAATTAAAAAACGACTGGATTAGTAACACACATTAATTTGTATCATTTACCGAGTCACTTGTGTTCATTGATAAAGGTTACTATCAATACTATATTACGATTTCTATATTATTAATACAAAATTTAAATTATTAATTTAATAAAGTTAAAATAGTTATAATAAGAAATACACTACTCTTTTAAATATAGCAAAAACTTAAATAATAAAAGCAACAAATTATATTCGAACCAAGTGCCACTTGGTTACCGCCACTGGCCTTTTATTTCCAATGTGATAATTGCTTTTTCCACGACCGAGATCAATTATCCTTCCAAGAGTTACATATTTTTCCCGCAACTTCATCAAGCCATTAATCTTACTCACAATATTCCTCACTTTCTGAACTTATTATTTCCTCCACAATCTGGCGCCTCCCGTAAAATTAATCTGTACCGGCTAAACTCTCACTTATCACCAATCTTTGACGCAACATCAAACTCTTCCAACAGCTTCCCTTCTCCTCTCCGAAAAAAAGCCCAAACTCCAGGTATACTCCCAAACATCCTTGAAAGCAACCTCGTCTCATCTCATCTCCCCGACTAACTCCAAAACCGGATTTCCATTTCGCTATTCGAGCCACGCGCCTCGGCACGTAATAAACCTCCAAATTAATCCGGAGCGCTCGAGCGCGTAATAACGCCGCGAGACAATCTCGGTCCGATTGAACAATACTCGCCGCCTCGAAACTCGCTCGTCGTGGGAAACGCGAGCTCCTCGGGGCCGCATCGATCATCTCGCCGCGAAGACAGCTTCCCTCGTAAGCTGGCCACTTTGCGGAAAGGCCATTTTTCTTCTGTGTGCTATATAATTTTTACGAGCGTTACACATCTATACGCCTTTCGCGTTATCTAATTTCGCGCTTGATTTTATCGGGCTTTGTTGCTTATGCAATGATGCCTTTTCCGTTTCGCGCTCTTCTAGAGCGCGGAGCGGGTGAGTAGGTGCGCGGCCTTCTGCGGAGCCGATAACGCGCGGCGTTCATTGTTTCGCCGTCAATTGCTTTCCTTTTCGCTTTTCAGCGTGCGTATACGCGCGTATCGGTGTTATTACGATTAGAGGTTGGCGGCCGTTGCCGTGCATTGATTTTTTTTTTCTTTTTTGTTTTAGTGAGATAATTTTTTAGCAGATTTAATGAAAACGGAATCAGTTTTTTTGTAAATTTATGCACGCTGTTTAATTTATTCTTCCGAAGTATAAATCTCAATGCACTTTTTTTTTATAAAACCAAGGTAATATAAACATTCAAAATTTACGAACCGTGACACACTTGAATCTCATAATTACAATAGCATGCGCACAACTAATATTCAATGCACAAAATTCCACAGCGCACTTCAAAATACAATAATTAAGCCCATCACTCATAAAACCACACAAACTCACCCACTAACCGTACTCTCGACTCCTCGGAGTGCAAAGTACTCATTTGCCGAGTTAATTTCCCATTAAACAACCCGGCCGCTCTATTTTCTCTCAAAATCCAGCCGAGCATCCCGCTAATCCGGCGCATCATCGATCGCCGCCGTACCGCAGTCGTAAACTGAAATCAGACCTACAGCTGCGCCGTGATATTCGCATCGGGGAAATATCTCCTGGAGCGGCATGGCGCCTCGGATTATTCGGGCCCGCAGCCAGGCACCGCGGCAGGCACGCCGGCTTATCTAAGCGCGCCTCTCTCTTATCATCGATATATAAGCGCGAGAGCAGCTTTTTTTCTTTTTAAGTATAACCGTGAACCGTGTCATCGACACTCGGGTGCTCTTTTTGCGCTTTACTGCACTCTGGCGATTTATCGTTGAGCGGTTTACCTCTGCGGGTCGTTATCGCGTTATGAAGCGCGTGTGATGTGTTGTGGAAATTTTAGATGAGGATGGGTGGGGTTCGGGTTGGGAGCTTGTTGTGGATTTTTTTTAGTGGCTTGGAGGGTTTCGGTGTTTGTTGGTGAAGGCTGATTATGGGTGTGAGGGTTTACGGTTGATATATGCTGTGGGTTATAATTTTTGTTTGTAATAAGGTACTTTTATAGTATTGTGTACCGTATATTTCGTTCCTGAGTTAGGATCGAGTTTTTCTAAAAATACGTTTTTTAGTTTAAATAAAAATAGAGTTACGTTATTTTAGAAATATTAGTCAATAATTTTTTTTAAAGTTTATTTTTAATTTTCCAATCGTCAGTGTGCAGCCATCTGAACGCACATAAATTAACGCGGAAAACTACAACAGACGATGTAACAGTAAAGTTATGTAAAATTAACGCCTTAAAATCGCATGATGCAGAACTAACTTATTCAGTTTCTCGAGAAAACATAAATAACATTGCCATAGTGCTGCATTTCTAATCTTTATTTCGACCAAACACATAAGTAAAGATCGATACGCGATTTTATCTAAAAATATACGCAAACGACCGTTGTCTGCAAAAAATCTACAAATAAATTCTTATTTAATGAGCATAATCTATTAATAAATTTAAATTTAGTATTGAACTACAAATACATATATCAACTCCACCTCGACCGCTCAATAATTTCCAGAAAACTTTCCTCTCGGATAAGCTACAGCGAGCATTTTTACTATAAATTCCCTTTAGAACAGCGCGCTGGAAACATCCTTTAATTAACACAAGTATTACAGTCTTGCGTTAAAAACTATTTTTAGCGGCGAAAGAATGCAAAACGTCGCGACACGCAGCGCAACGCAACCACATGTATAATTACAGCGCGCCTATTTCCAGCGGCGTCGCGCGGCCCGCGCTTCCATAAAACGTCCTTTTCCAGCCTACACCAGAGAGTCGGCTCGTTCAATTTCGAGTTTCGCGCGCGGCAAACGTAAAGCTCGATTTCCCCTGCACGTAAAGAGCTTTTGACTTGATTAACCATAGTGCAAAATTTTTTATTGAACTTTTCACTCCTCCGTTTAGTTATCATTCATTTACTAACACAGCGCTCTAAATTGAAATATATATATCGAATTAATCTACCGTCATCATCGCGCTCAACTCTCTCAGCCATCTCGATCACTGCCAACTTTAATCAAAGCCAGTGCACGCCTACCTCCTAAAAACAAAAAAGTCCGAAAAGCAGCGAGAATAAAAGGGGAGTTAAAAGGTATAAACGCTGCCGATGATAAAGCACACATCGCGGCGATGACGCGCCTTTTACGATAGTCTGCGTTCCACCTTGCGCACAGGTCGATTGCCAAGGACTGACCTTTCAGGCAGCGCGCGCGCGCACGCTGAGCACTGACCTTTTGCCGATCGATCGATCGCTCGTATAGTTTTATTCCTCGACGTCACACCGCACTGTAGCCAGCGCATATACTCTGATACATATTGACGCCTACGATGTACAGGGAAATGTACGAGCTTGTATAGATAGGTAGGAAAGAAACATCCGGAAGATATTAGATGCATGTAGGAAGTTAAGCCGATTAGAGCCACGAGCGCGCGTGGGCTGATTTTTCTCGTTAATGCGCCCTCCCGCTACTTACTCATCGCCGCATGCTAATGCCAGACGATCGTAATTGGAACTTTGCAGCGGCGCGCGCTGCTTTTTATATATGCGCTACGGCGTGGATTGTGGATTATTGCTTCCGCGTCGCAATGTGTAGATCTGAAATTTCGTTAAATGGATGGGTAATCGATGGGGCGATGGGTTGGGCTAATATCGGTAAAGTATAGAGAGAGACACCTTGGGTTTTGATGAAGATATATTGGGCGAGGCATGCCTTTATTTTCTTTCGTGATTTTAATCTGTTTGATGAAACGAGAAGAAAGGTTGGTTTATTGCTTGATTATTTTTTGTCACGCGACAAGTAAGGCAAAGACAATTACGCTGTAATATCCAATTTTAATGGTAAAGAGGACGGAGGTTGCTGGCGGTAAATGAAGTGTGATTTATTCGATTTAAGAACTAATTTCGTGCGCTAAATTAATAACCAATATCGATAGCTGCGAGAGAGCAATTTATATTTAAAGCGTATGGCTCGATCGTCGAAGAGGGTGGGGCGTTCAAGAGTTATTACGGTTATATAGTAAAAGGGAAAAAGAGATTAATAGAAGCGTACATTACATACTGAAACCTATTTATGGAAGATCAATTTGAATTTTTTTTTCAATCATTGCAGAAAATTTAAAGCAATTTAAAATTTAAAGTTTTACAAAAACTGATTTATGTATTTTAAACATGAAATCTTGCATTATTTTTCACAAAGTACACTCCACTTACATCCTCTCATTAAAATCGAAACACGATAGAATTTGTAAAACAAACGAAGCGCAATAAAAAAAGCGCGCCTTCACCGACTATTTTCCTCGCTCTTTCTCCACTTGATAAAACAAATAGCCGAGCATTAATTACGTTTTTCCCGCGCGTTTAACCACACCGCGAGAAACGCTCCGACTCTCGCAAAGGAAAAAAACGCGCTAATTATTTTCCACCGCGCCCATCGCGCGCTCCGAATGAAATTAGCGCCGCTACGAGGATTGAGAGATCGCGGCAAGATTAAATCGAACATTGATGTAGAAATTCCAGCGTCGCCCAAGTAGTGCACTTTGCCAGCGCTAACGAGGAAATGTCAAATTGCGACATAAGTGAACGCGAATTAAGCGGCTCCGCTGTGCGTCGAGCTGCTCTCCTCGGCCTCGAGTCCAGACGATTCGCGAGCGCGCTGCCTAGCCGTGTTCCGGGGTTAATTTTAGAAATTACGGGGCTTCTTTGTTACGGTTGCTGTGAATCGATTCGGCTTTGGATTTTCCGTTGATTTCGAGATTAACCGAGGCAGAAGCGTTTTTATGTAGATAGAGCGATGGTTTCTATTTTCGGACGAGAGACTAAGGTTCGTTTGGTAAACGAATAATTAGAATAGTTGAATGAACTTAATTTTTTAATCGGGATTTAGAATCGAACGTGACTTTTAGATGGGAAATTACGATTTGTCTCGATTTCGCTAGAAAACTTTCACTTTAGAGAAGGATCGTTTTTATTCGCGGCGGTGAGCTTGTTTTCGGATCGTACGTGTTAAACTTTTACTGGCAAAATTGAAATTGAAAAAAATTTTCTTTCAACGTGGAAATTAATACCGCGCTTTCCAAATTTAATTGGAATAATGACTTTTACTTTTTCACAAAGTCGGCATTGACAATTAGCAGCAAAAATTTATAAAAAATTCATGTTCGAAAGGAGCCTGTCCTCGATATTAACTGGACAGCACGAGCTATGGAATGTGCTAATGGATTTCAACATGGCGTCCTTGCATAGCGCCACACGAGATTTCACGCGTCAGTCTCGGCCTACCAATAGCGGCGTCTATATAGCTGCATTTATGCGTCCGCGCTAGAGGTATAATACGGATAAATCAGGTTTCCGGTGATTACGTTGCGGTTGTTTGTTTTGCAATTTTTTTATTCGTCCTGTGAAACAGAAAATTACGTGGAATTCATTTGGTCAATGTGTTAATTATTATCTTTAAGGATACTGGAATCATTTACTTATATATTGATGTCTTATGACATTTATATATAAAATTAACAGAGTAGAGCTACTTACATTAATCAGGTTGGCACTATTGGCATACACTATAGTTAGTTCGTAATGTACTGTTCGTAAATAAACGATGTCGACAACTAGACAAGAAAAAACAAGTCTATTTCCATGGGAAATAAATTATAATATGATTAATATTATTAATACTCGATATTATTTTTTTTAATAAAAACAAAAATGACTTGAAATATTACTTACTAAATTTAGCCAGTGATATGATTTTATAATATGACATTTCCACTTTAATTGTATTTTTTAATATCAAACTTATTCTATTTTTTTAATAACATGAAAAACCTAATACTCAATTTTAAAATTTTGAAATGAATTAATATCGCCATTTTTACAGATGTATACTTCGTAACTATTAGGTAACCACTTTTATACTTTACATTCATAACGATGATAAAAACTTATGTAAAATGCTTATAAAGAATCTTTACCTTCGATTCCATAAAATTAAGTGAAATGTCAAAATATAAAGAATTATGTAGATCCATTAACGCATACTGATATTTATGCAAGTTATATCATATTATTATATTATAAGACATGTTTCATACACTGAGAAAAATATTTACTACTTAATTGAATCAGTTTTTGATTTAACAAATTTTTAATTTAATCGATTAAATTTTTATGATGATGACAACATTTTTTTCCCAGTGTACTAATATGTTACTTTAACACATCGGAACTTCCATTTCATTGCCAAATTTGTAAATTGCGAGTTCTTTCTTACAACTCAATTTGAGCTTGAAATTTCGCTCATACACAAGTTGCTTTACTTATAGCCAAGCTAAATTCCCCGAACCCCAATCCACAGAATAATTATAATTATAATGAAGCGTGCCTAGCAAGAAAAGTTCATTAGAACAATCTCGTTTAATTAAAACTCTGACTCACCGTCAACAAAGTAGTCGACACTTCAAACTAAGCATCCTCATAATCCCGAACCACCAAAAAGTCTACGAAACCATTACCTCTCTAGCAGGAAACCTCATTACCAAAAAAAAAAAAAAAAAAAACGAGCATGATTGTCGAGTCCAGCGCGACACAAAGATCAATATCAAAAGCGACCTCAATTCCCGCCCCTCAAAACTGAGCGTCTCGTTGAAACGTAGCCCACTGTATCCACACAGGTGGCAAGAAGCGAGGACGATGATCGCGGTCGGTTGAAGAGCCGGCCAACTAGCCCTGAACCCGGTGGATGCTGTGGCCCGTGCTCGGGGATGAAGGGCTGAGGCCCGCCTCGCCGCCGCCGTTGCCAGCCTCCGCGAGGGCTGGACCGGCAGCCGGCAAGCCCAGCAAGCTGGCGCCTCTGCTGCTCTGCGCGCCCTGCAAGCCGGCCCAGCGCAAGAACCAGTGCACCACCCAGTGGTACGTCCAGCAGGTAATGGATCGACCGAGAAGCTTTGGAGAAAATTTGCATTTGTGTCTCTACTCGTTTCGTGGTTTTAGTGTGATGGTTGTTTTTGTCCTGTCTTTTTCAGTTGTTGATCGTTTTATTTTTTGTTGGAATGAAGATTCCGTAGCTGTGATTTGTCGTAGTGATTCGCTTTAGTTGTGTTTTGGAAGTTTACTTTATGTTTTTATGTGTTTTTTTTTATAGAGATTATAGCCTAGTTTTGAAATTATCTTGTATAAGGAAAGAATTTTATTGTACAGATTCTGTTAGTAATACCACAAGGACTTAGCCTAAATTTTATTTTAATGAATTATAAGGAAGAATAAGTTGTTCTACGCAGTAGGGTATGTTTCTGACAACATAAAATATTAGCAGCAATAAGATCAATATTCTGACGAATCAGAATGATTCACCATTTTTTACAAAAAGAAACATGATTACTTACCTTCTCATGAAATATTCGATTTTAGATTATATCTTACACGCGATCTGCCTATGATTTTTACTAATGTTTCGCTTGATTGAAGATAAAATGATAGATGTATAATTTACTAGCCGAAATCATATTAATTATTTCTTTTTTCGGGAAATGGATTTAATGACATTTAGGATAAATAACTTCTGATATAATTTAGAATAATAGTGTACATATCTAACAAATATTTATGCTAAAAGAGTAAATCTTAATTCGCAACATTAATTATTCTAATGATAAACTAATATCTAAGATATTAAATACTGATATTATCTGAAAATAATCAATGAAAACGTAAACTACAAGAAAAAGTACCCTGATAGAGAAATATCAAATACAAGAGTGTAAATTATCTTTATCAAAAGAAAGTTTATGGATAGCTTTAAAGTTTATCTATAAACCACATGTATCTATATAAGCTGTAAATATGTATATTCCAAACTAAAATTTGATTGATGTAAATTTAACTTTCATATCTGCTGCTTCCCTCATGGGTATCAAATAACTTCTCTTTAAAGTAAAGCAGTCTAATATTTTATGTTTGAATATGTAATATGGAGTTAGATCAAAAATAATATTAGTTTGATGTTTTTTTACATATCTATCCTACTAGGTGAAACTGTACTAATATAGATACGACATCTTATTCATATTTTTCGCATCAAAATTTATTGATTTAATTTAGAACATGATTGCATGAATTAAATATAGGTTCATTTAAATTGATTTTACTTAAAAGATAAATATTAAAATACTAAAATAGTTAGTTCATAAAATGAAACTATTATTTGAAATAAATGAATTGACTATTTTTTTTTTTTTTTAATATTAAGATAAGTACTTATTTTGTTTTGAAATTTATAATGTTATAGTTATATTTGTTCAATTACTTATATTATGCTATTTTAAATTCAGTAAAAAATACATAAACGAGAAAATTGTGCGTCAACTGTTTCAGTGTTTTATATTACTGTATAAACGATTTTTAATATTTAAAATATTGCATATTTGAGCATGCACAATACCTTCAATATGTTATAAAATTTGAATAAATTTACAGAATTAAAATCCATATCTTTTCGTATCTAAGTTATATGAATTCTAAAACTATAGTTTTCTGTTTAAATAATGTCCGCGCATACATTTTCATTCGCTAAATTTACATTCAAATAAAGCTTATCCATTGCTATCTCATTGTAAGTTATATCTTATCGAAGCCTCAATACTGCAATACTCGAGACATTATCGCATAAAAAAAATTAAACTTATCATCTACCATTCTTCTCCTAACACCCTGCAAAACAATCTCAGCAGTAAAACAAGCAATTAAACGTTCGCAATACCCAACGCTCATAAACGCCCACCTCCAAACGCTCATAACTTACACATTCGCCGATCAAGTAAAATTTTTCTCGATCAGCCGTCCGATAAGCGTCCATTTTTCTTACCACGCTATCCCTTCCCATAACCAAACTCTCTTGCTCACGGGCTTGAATGCGACTTTAGCTTTGCCGGACGCAAAGCGACGTTCCGTGTGTCTTGCGCGGGTGACCGGAGCCCCTCCGGCTTGTATCCACGGTAGCATGTAATTATTCAGCTGGCGGACGGAAGCAGGCCCGGTAACTGGATTCGAGCCTAACTCCTCCTCGGAGATATAGGCGAACGAAGGAAACTCCTTTGTTCGTGTGGCGCCCAACCTTGGGCTCGGCTTTGATTTCATTCTTTTTCTTCCAGTTTCTTTTTTCATTCTCGTTCGCGATATTGTATTAACGCGCGCCGGTGTGTACACACGGACGGCCGATCCCTTGTAATTTTTTAAAGTATACAAGCGCCGATCGCGTGATCATCGGCCAGAGGTTTTAAAGCCTCTGCCAGACGATTCGATATGGGGATAATGCGAGGCAAAGGGTTTCTGAACTCGCGGCTGTGTTGCGTGATGCGTTTCATTTCGCGCTCGATAATAACTCGGTTCTATTTTTTTTTCCATGCGTGTTTTTTTTTCGTCGAATCTTTTCGTTGGAAGAGCGCATAGGTGCGCCGTAGGAAACAAAGGTTTACTTAAAATATTTGATGTCTGTACTCGCCTTTGTTTTAAGCTGAGGAGTAGAACAATGCTGTAGTGTCGGTGAGAAATAGTTCATAATAGATGGCCGTTTAGCGTTAATATAATATTTCTCGAGCGTTAAGAATTAGGTCGTGGATTAATATATATTTTATATTTCACAAAATCTGGATGATAATTTTAATGCATACACTTTTACTTATGCAAAAGGTACTGTTATCTTTGCTGCAATATTAGCTCTGGTATCTATAATTTGCCCTTGCATCGCTTCCCGACTAACAATTACTGCTAGTATGTGGCTATACAATCGGATCGATGTTACAGTTACATATAAATTTCTGGTTATGGAAACTTCGATTCATAATTTTCTCATTCGCGGAACTTCGATATTTTCTTCCGGGCATGTAAATACACTATTTTATAATATCTGATAATTCTTCAATTAAAGCAATTCTTCTCGAAATACTTATGAGTATAATCACCCAGGCCAAGACAGATCGTCTTAAACATACACTCTTTACTTTTTACAAATACTTACGTAACAAGTAGTTACGTAAACACAAACCGAAGAGGCAGAACGACACTCAGATCCCAAACGCCAACGACCCAGAGTTACACCTAGTCTCCTCGCATCTCGAAGCCTTCACATTTGAATATCCGCATAAACTCGTCAAACAAAGCGCTTCCCTCTAGCAATCACACAGGCTATCGAACCGCGAGCGCGCGACGCACTTGAAATAAAAACGTTCAGACAGAAAAAAAAAGAGAGGCCCACCCGCACTCTCACGTCGCTGATAATCCTTCAGCCTTGACGCCGAGTGCGCTCCGAGGACTCGATAACGGCTTACTCATCTCTCGGGGATCTCACGCGCATGTATATATGCATGCGTTTGTATACGAGCGCGAGCCTTTGTTGTCGCGGCTCGTAAAAGAAGACACGCGCCTCGTCGCATTTTCTTTTCCACCTCCTAAAATCACTCGCCTGGATATTCTTAGTTTTTTCCTCGCCACGAGTGACAAGACTTTTTTCTCGGCTTTTCTTCTGGGTACGGTTTTTTTCGCGGTGACTAATGTAGAAGTTGGGCGTGTGTCTCTGGCGCTGTCGATGAGAAAAAGTAGCGCCGCGGTGATTTTCTTGTAAAAAGCTGAAACGCGGAGAGGTGAATGTGGGACTATGGGATGAGGATAGACGCGTGAGAAACGTTCGCACGAATGGCGATTAGTTTTACTGTACTTTTTTCTCGTGATTGTGATGGATTTAATTTTAATTCGCGCGGTCTATATTCTCATCCTGCGCGAGCGGGTGACGGATGCGGTGCGCGATGAAAAAAAAAATATTTACCTTCGCGGCTGGCTGTTTTGTGTTGGCGTTCGAAACGTCAAAACACTAGCTATCTGGTTTAGAGATTCGTGTATTATGAGAATTTTGTAAATATCTTTAGTGGTAAGAAATTAAACATGTGACTGTTAAAATTATTTTTTAACAATAAATGATTTAAGATTACGTTAATTAGTTACATAGGATGTATTTGTTTGGAGACATATGTAATTTTACCTTACAGTTATGAATGATACTCTGAAATTGCATAGCAGTCTTATTAGTATTACAAATATTTCATGACTGATTTATTTAAACAAATGATTCATTCAATATTTTAGAACTTGTTTATGTGTCACGCAGCAGCATTAGTCACTTCTCGAAGCGTAATCATTCAAAGTGGAAATATGTAATTACGATACGCGAGCTCAGAACAACTAAACCAACATAATCACGTAAACCAAAATCCCGCTCTCAAATCAGATAACAAAAAAATTTTAATTCCAATAATAAAGTATCAATTTATATTTAGAATAAAAGCCATAATCAACTCAAGTTACTTTATAATCGGGACAGCAACTCTTTCACAAAGCCCACAGCGCCCCAACAGGATGTACACTCCACGCGCTCTTCCTTACAAAATAACATCTTCAAATCATCAACCGCACTCTCACTTTACTCACCATCCTTCCACATACATCCATTACTTGCCTATATACACCCGCTCGCGCACCGCCAATCCAACAAAGAAAAATAAAAGAAAAAAAAACGTATGAGCCTGCCTCTACACGCTCCGGGCCGGGAGCCAGTGGCCGAGCGTGAATCCAAGGCTGTGGAAAAAGGCGGAGGACGAGGCTCTCCCGTCACGGCTCGCTTGGCTCCTCACGCGCCTTTAATTACCGGATCGTCTTGCCCCGCCGGGGCTACCGCACTCCCGCGGCATCGCGCGCAATCTGTCCCTCTGTATATATATTGTTGCGCGACGCTCCGCGTGCTTCGAGGCAATTGTGCGTCGTCTTCTCTTTTTTTTTCTTCTTCTTCTACTGCTTAAAGCGCGATCGGCGGCAATGACACGCTTTCGCGCAGCCGATTAACGATCGGGCTCTTGGCGTTAATGCTCGCGGCGCAGTTAAGCTGTGGGGACGCTGCTCTAGAAAACGAGAGCGCTGGGTTGCTTTGATTTTGCTCGTTTTTGCGAGCGCAGGTATTTTCATTAGCTTTTACCGCGATCGCGTTTTCACTTTCCGAGGAGCGGCTTATGTAGGCTCTTTCGGATTTTATGCACGTAAACATGCAGATTGGCTTTTTTATCGGGCTGGCTATGGGTTGGATGTGTGCCCGTGATAGTTTTAGATAAGTGGGATGTAGTTTTTTTTAGATTGGGTGGTTTCGAAGACGTTTCTAATAGAAAGTTTCGATCAATTTTCTCTGGGTTTAGAGGTTTTAATGAAATATTTGGTAATAAAATGTGCTTTGAAGGTAGTAGAGTATAAGATCGTTAATATGAAAGTTTTTTCTTGCTGTTATAATTTAATGTTGAAACGTTAGCGATTTTATAAATGTTTATACTTGCTCATTCAATAAAGTTGTTCATTGCTAGACGCGCACAATTACGTAGTGAATTGCATTTCACGTTCTGCATCTATATTACTCTTAACTCTACTTTAGGACATAAATTAAATTTTTTTCACATTCACTTACTTCTTATGCTTACGAATGTCTTGAATATTACAAAGTTGCAATTTCACTTGCTCTAAATATCTTCTTTTATAGGGCTATTAATTTTTATTTTTATAAAATTCTGTTTCATATATTTTATAAAAACAATATTTAACGTATAAGTAAATACAAACTTTTCAAAGTAATAAAACCTCGTTTTCTTTTTAAGCTTTACTTTTATGTACGCGCTTGTATCTTTGCTCTTCAACAACATTTGTAATTATGAATAGTACATCTTCATTATAAAATTTGCGCAGAAAATGTTTCCTACCAGTAATTAAAAGAGTGAAAGCAGACTGAGATCCTCGTGGTCTATAATACACAGTGCGTAATTTAAATTAATGAGAAAAACCATGTCGCGTGTACGATAACGACTAGCTGTTTTAATTTAATTATTCATATGTACATTAATCGAACACAGCACTAATTTATCCCAAAAATCAAGGTAATATTTTATCATTGTATATTTGCAACAAAAACATTTCGATATATAACAATTCATTACATTAAAACTAAAATGTAGAGTGTACAGTACAGCTACTTAACTGTATATTTTTATATTTATCAAAAAAGCTATGCTACATCTAAAAAAATAAGAGATCCAATACCTTTCAATCAACTTTTTCCGTTCATTTCAATCATCGACCCAAGAAACACAATCCACCATCCGAGGTCAGAAACCCCTCGGATCCCTCTCACTCCTCTCAAAATCTCGCTTAATTCTTAATTCTCTACCTCTCGGCGTTACACTATATATACACAACCTTCTCCTCGCGCTGCTTCCTTTCTCATTTCGAAGCATAAACGTCGTGGATCGCGCAGTAAAACGTCGCGCGAACGGTTCAGAGCAGCCGACTCCGCGGGTATATGTGTCTATGAGCTCTCTGCACCGTATATACGGCGCCGCGCCCGAGGAGATTTATTCGGGCCGTGTGCGCCAAAGGCTTTTAGCTTCTCTCTTACTCTATGAAAAATAGAGTCTGTGTGCTCGCGGAGACTTACTTCCGTGGCGACGGACGCTGCGCGGCTTACCCACTTTCCTGGGGTCATCGATCGCTGGTTTACACGGGGGGTTTGGGCTGGATGTTCTGGTGCGATTTTCGGGTTTGTTGGACGGTGGGTGGGTTGTTTTCGAGGCGAGGGTGGGAAGTTTGGAAGAGCTATTTTTGGTTAAAGGGTATGGGTGGGTGATTTTCTGTGGATGGAGATTCATGCAGATGCGCTTGATTCATTGGTGCGTGAAGTTCGGTGAAGGTTTAGTTGATATAAATTGATGGAGTTGTAAATTTATTTTTTTCTGTAAAATTGTTTTTCAGAAAAATTATTTGCGAATTATTTATAATGAATGTAGTTCAGTATGAGTGACGAAAAATTTTCGATTTATTTATTTATATATTGAAGGCAATGTACGTTATTTAAATCCAATAATTTAAAAGTATCTTTCAAATATGTTTGATTATATAGATGTAAAAAAATCTATTAAAATATTATTTTATTTACTTGCAATAAGGATTGTGTAATGAATAAAGAATTGATCTTTATTTTATTTTAGCATTAAAAAATCCTTTGAATTTCAATAAAATAAATCAGTAACTATTTTTCAAAATTGAAATATAGTATATAGGAAACACCATAAGAAAACCACTAACAAGCTTTCTTTGAGTTAGTTAGCTAGTGATTTACCCCTACAAAGACTTTATTTACTTCTCCCTCGCAGCGCGGCATCTATAGGCCAATTTAACGTGGCAAATGTCGCGCTACAGGTTAACGCACGATTATTTAGTTTCTTTTCATTTTCATTTATTTCTAGCACGCTTATATCTGTTTAGCACGATGACAATTTGTTTTCCCTGATGTAATGATTTTTCAGTGATGTAACCAAAAATTTTATTTTACAGCCCACGTGGCGTCTTTGGGGCGAGGAAAAAGGTGACGGCGTTATCTACACGGTCTACCTCAAAAAAGTTCGCTATCACAGACCCACAAGAAGTCTTTCTGCTTCGGTAAGTCTTGTATTTATAATTTTATGTTGGTTAGTTTTTATGAGAACCGATATTTTTATCGGATAGTTTATTATAAAAATAATAGTATGTTTCATTCAAGTTTTTTTCTTAAATTTTTTTGCCCAAGAACTAATTGTATTATCTAAAATTATACCGTGTGGAGAAAAAGTTTTTCTGCTCTTTTGTAGTTATAGAAAAACTTAAAATAACTAAGATTCAATTTTTTTTAAAGCATTATTTTTATCAATGATCATTTATATATTTTTAATACTTTAATTTTTTGTTTTATTCCTAGCGAGTATCATATATATCTAATGCTTTCGTTCACATGAAATATTCACTCGATTGGAAAGTTCCCAATACAAGTGACCTTTAGTCATTACAAATCGTGAATAATATACTCGAGTTACGGGGAGAATTCACTTCAAACTAGTAAATTATTAACCCGCTCGAAGCGAACTTATAGTTCTGCTTGTGAATTCTGCTTGTATATCTGAAGATCTTTAATATAATACAATCTATTGTCTAAAATATGATCGGGTATATGTTTCAATTTTCAAGATATAATCTCAGTCTTCGAATATTTTTCCAATTTTAATATCTTTTGTCTGAGCATGAAAGAACTCATCAGATAAAATACATTATTTTTTTAACGTTTTCTAACATTTTACTATCGCAAAAATACAGATAAACTCGAATTCTCAATAGAAACCCAAAACAATAAACACTAACTCTCACCCCATCCTCACCAGGACTCCGACGACGAGATCTCTCACTTAGAATGGGAAACGGTACGCGTGCGCTTCCTGAAGGCTGGGACGGTGCAGCGCCTGGTGGAGAGCCTCGCCAACGACGATGGCGAGCTCGAGTCCACCTACATCAACGTCTTCCTGGCCACCTACCGGGCCTTCAGCACGCCCCGGGAGGTGCTGGAGCTGCTGCTGGCGCGCTACGACTCCCTCGACGAGTCGGCCAATGCCCAGCATCGCAAAACTCTCGTCCAGGCGCTTCACGTCTGGCTGGACGCCTACCCAGGTGACTGGCGCTCGCCGCCCAGCCATCCGCTGCTCGCTAGGCTGCTGGACTTTGCGCACAGGCGGCTGCCGGGCTCGGAGCTCGAGCTCAAGGCCAGGCACAGGTTGCACAGGTTTTCGCAGAGGGAGGATCAGTTGGGTGAGTTGCTTTTTCTTTGCTGGAGTTTTTGGTTTGGTTGGGGAGATGGGGCTTGGGGAAGGAATTTCGAAGGTTTGGATGAGGGTGGATTTTCGTTGGAGAGCTATGAGGGATGAAGGATTGAATAATTATTATGAGAGTCAGGTTGTTTGATAGAATTTTGAGATTTTTTATTCGTTATACGTTGCTAGTACTAATTAAATATGTTCCTTCTTTTCTCAAATCATTGTTTTTAAATAAAATCTTATTTGATGCATCTTTAAATTTATTTCTGAGAAAGATTTTTATTTTTATTAGCCACATGAACATTTTCTGAGAGTGTGTTTGAATTGTTTCAATAAAATTGGCTGCAACCATTTTAAAGAAATTTAAATCCTACTTGAGGTTGAAATAGCTAAAGTATTCAAATTCAAGATAAAAGACGACTGAAAAGTAGAACACTGACTCTTTGAGCTTAAAAGCTATATAAGAATACAAGTGCCCTTTTAAAAATTTGAATTTCAAAAATTCAAATGAATAAATCGTTTAAGTTTTAAAAAGTAATTCTATAATTATTTTATTTATGTGCGTGAGTAAAATCTAATACTATCAAATTCAAAGTTTAAAAAATACCGTTATAGTAGTTTGTAGTTTTTAAAAGCTCGCATAATATAAGTGCAGTGTGGTGAAAACCAGTGATTCGTAAATTCACTTCGTTTAGAATTAAAATGAGAATTTTTTCCAAGTCTGTAAGAGAAAAAAAATTGATATTTGGAACTTAAAAGAAAAATAAATCAGTTTTAAAATAGTATTAAATTGAAATATTTAATATTATAAAAAAAATAATTATTATATCATAAATGTATTTATTCTAGATTTTGATTTTGATCTTTTAACGTAATATAGTGAAGTGCATTTTTAGAACGAGAATACATATAAGTATAAATCTAAAAATTGAAGCTCTTAACTTATTCTTTCTTGATAATCATCATCATTACGTAAATATGAAAAAAAAAAATTAAAAAAAAACAATTCCATTGCACTGCAATACATCAAACTCAATACAAACAAAGAATCGAACAATCAATCACCACGCACAGGAAGAATATAAATTTCAATCCAATCCTCGTTTCAGATAATTCATGCGCGATCTACGACAACGGCCGGCTGGGCCTGCACTGCGGCAACGACTCGTTCAACGACAGCTGGACCCACTACTCCTTCCCCGAGGTGCCTCACCGCCACTTCGCCGAGCAGCTCACCCGCATGGACGCCGAAGTCTTTCGCAAGCTGGTGGCCCATCAGTGCCTGGGCGCCGTCTGGTCGCGTCGGGGCGATCGCTCGCGCAGCCACGACGCGGCTACTGTACTGGCCACCGTCAACCAGTTCAACGCGGTCTCACTGCGCGTAATCTCGACGATTTTGCTGATGGACGAGGGTACGAAGCCCCAGGAGCGAGCGCGTATAATCGAGACGTGGATCGACATTGCCCAGGAGCTCAGGATACTGAAGAACTTCAGTAGTCTGAAGGCCATAGTGTCGGGCCTGCAGAGCAATCCGATTTACAGGCTGGAGAAGACGTGGCAGTGCATGCCCAGGGAGAAGCACGAGGTATTCAGGGAGCTGGAGAGGATATTCTCAGAGGAGAATAATGCCTGGACGCAGCGGGAGCTGCTGATCAAGGAGGGCACGGCCAAGTTCGCTGATACGGCTGGCAGGAGCGATAGGCATCTGCAGAAGATCTTGCAGAAGCAGAACACTCATTCGGGGGTGAGTTGCCTTGGGTAGTGCTTGTTGGTATAGTTGGGGATATGAAGATGGAAATGTCATTCTTTTTGAGGTGGTCTGAGTTATTGTATGATTTTTGTTGGGAAATTTGTGGAAATAGGGATTGTATCTATCCATTTTAATTGTTGTTTAAATAACACCTTTTCTCATAATTGGAGACTCTAGTACTTATAAAAATTGTTAAATTCTCATTCATACAGTCTCTAAATTATTAAAATAAATACCCTTGAAGAATCATGTTCTAAGTAATTTATTTTACTCGGAAATCCGAAATTGTTATTTAGACATGAGCCGTTTTGAAATTTCTTTTCAGTCTTCGTTTGAAGTTTTAGTACAATATACCCACAGACAACTGTTCTATTAAAAATTTCAGTCTACCAATTTTCTAAAATGCTATTCTATATCAACTTTGTTGAAATATTCAGTTAATATTAATTTTGTCAATTCTTATTGCAGAATATAAGCTACGGGACGATTCCGTATCTGGGTACCTTCCTTACGGATTTAACGATGATTGACACGGCGATCCCTGATACGATAGCCGACGGCCTCATAAACTTCGATAAGCGTCGCAAGGAGTTCGAGGTACTCGCACGAATTCGCCTCCTGCAGGGTGCGGCCAATGCCTACAATTTCAGCATGGATCCCCTCTTCGATCGCTGGTTCCACTCGATCGTCGTACTGGACGATCGAGAAGCCTACAGACTGAGCTGTCAGATCGAACCTCCGCCCCCCGGTAGCACGATTAATAATCGTTCAGCTGCCGCCAAGAAGAAACATCAGCACAATCACAATCACAACCATTCGCAGCAGCATCATCATCACAATCACTCGAACAACCACAATCAGTCAGGCCATCGCAAGAATGATTCGATAGCCTCGACCTCGAGTTCCAGTAGCTCGCAATTCTATTGTGACTTGGATTCGCTGCCAAGGTGGTTAAAGGCCTAGTTATTTTTTGAATTTAAATTTGGGGTGTTACTTTGTAAATTTTATATCCTTAAACGATTTTTCCACGCGACGTGCGGGAAGTTCGTTTTCTCGCACGCTTGGTCGGAAACACGTGCATTAAATCAAACTTCCTGCATTTCGTGTCAGAAAATTATGTACGATACGTGGACAATAAAGTGATTTTAACTTTGTGTAAACTTTCCGCACTCGCTTCGCTCGAGCGTAAACGTTCCCACGAGGTTAAATTTACTTTACCGCACTTGTGTCGTAAATAACTATTACGGTATTTTATACAAACATAAAATTCAAATAATAACATAAAAAGTATTTATTTTATAAAAAATACAAACTTAAAATATGCAAATCATATATTTATTTGTACTTGAAATTTTCAGTTCGCCGCACAATTCGCTCGACAGGCGAACCTCGCCTTCGCAGATGTCTTCCTCGTCTTCCTCGTCTTCCTTACCCTCGCTCGATATCTCGCTGAGTTCTGGTGGTGGTAACGGCGGCGGTAGTAACCATAGTCGTCTGAATACATCCCAGGCCGGCAATTCCAACGGTGCTGCAGCAGGAGGGCTTTCCAGTCCCAGTCATTCGCACAAGAGCTCGCCTGATTTTTACATTATAAAGGTGACGATGGAGAGCGACAATCCCGAGACCGAAGGTGTGGTTCTTTACAAGTCCATCATGCTCTCCAACAACGAGCGTACGCCTCAGGTCATACGTAACGCCATGCTTAAGCTCAGCATCGAGGGTAACCCCGACCAGTTCACCCTTGCACAGGTTCTGCCCGATCGAGAGATGGTACTGCCCAACTCGGCCAATGTCTATTACGCGGTCAATACGGCGCATAATCTTAATTTCATTCTAAGACCAAAAAAGACTTGAAGCCACGAGCTCTTTTATATGGAATAAAGTCGAATAATTAATTGCAATCAGCGTAGCTAATAAGTATTAACTAAAGCAAACAATTAAAATGCGGTCGAGTGGTTCATCGAAAGAGCTGCGTACTCTCGTTTGTTGCACTGAAAATAAATTAACGTTTACAAAAATTATACATACATTATATGATTGTTACTGACAGACTTTTTTTATTACTGAATTTTATTTATAATTTTAATGCAAAAAAGAAAAGTATTTACGTGTACTTTTTGTAGAATCTCACAAATGTATTGTATTGTTTATTAATCTATTTATAAAAAGAACTTTGTACCGTAATTAACTGCGATAAGTTTAAAAGGCAATGTTAGTTCGCAACTTTGAGACAAGACAATTTACAGTATCTACGCGTACCATGACAGTTTGATTGCCTTTGCAAAGGGTGACTCTGTATTATTTAGTTAAATGTATAAAAAATGGTTATGTAGCGAAATTTAAAATTCTCGCAATATTTTTTTCTATTTATTATTATTAGTTTTTGAGTGTAACTGTGGCAGTTTGACGTATATTTAATGTAAGTGACGAGAGGACAATCCGCTAATGTATGTTTGCGTGTATTTAATAATGCAAGTAGTGTGTTATTGATTATATGAAATTCATTCGTTGTTTTTAAGAACAACAGAGGACCAGTGACCTTTTGTACATATTTTATGCTTGATCGAGTAAACCAAGCAATTCAAGTCCCGAAGAACAAAGCAAAGAATGCAATCGCAATATTACTGCAAAATAAAATACAAATTTTGATAAAATCTGTTATATGATAGTAGATGAAAATAATAGATTGTTAGATTACTCGAATCAAGCGAGGCCCTACTTTACTTATAAATGAAGATCGTTATATAATCGAGCTTCTTTCGTTAAAGATATATAAAATTTATAAACTTTACTGTCGCCATTCCCAGCAAAAAAGTATAAAAAATTCTGTGATACTCTGGAAAATATTTCAATTTTGGCCTTGTATGACTAAGAGTCTCAGAAACTTACAAAAATACTCAAGCTATTGATTGAATCGTCACTTAGACT